>PVJI01023728.1:0-23073 GCA_004026765.1 Micronycteris hirsuta
TTGGTGCAGAAGATGTTTTTACAAACCGCTGGACCCGTTCTTTGCTTTCTGCTTGGTTTCCTTGACCATTTTAAATCCTGGAAGCTTCTTGTTTCTCCAGAGAACGGGTTAGTACTCACTTCTACTTTTGGCCAGCCTTTCTAGGGTTGGATGTGCTCTATCAATAATTTATGCTTCAGTACCTGGAACAATAGATTTAAACTTATATTTTTCCGAACACGGCCTCCCAACTCCACGTATGCACCATTTCTCCCATTGGTCGTTGGCTAGAGAGGCACCGCAGTCTGGGTTTGAGTTATTTTCTGTAGCAAAGACTGTTTTTACGCTCTCTATTCACCGTGTGTTTTAGTATCGGGGGCAGTTTATTCCTCATCTTTTTGAAAATAATCTTTGGATTTCACTCCGATTCATTTCCTCAAATGAATTTTATTACGGCTTCTGGGTCTCCTGCTTAGAACAAGTGTTCCTTTCCAAGATTATAAATAACCTCACCTATGTCTTCTTTTAGAATTTTTATGGTTCAGGGTTTTTTTTGTTGTTGTTATTTAAACCTTGGGTCCATCTGGAATTTATTTTGGTATAAGGGGTGAGGTAGGGATGCGCCTTTATTTTTCCCAGATGGCTCACTGCCCCGCTACCTCAGCGCCACGCTCCGACTAACTCCTCTCTTCCCTTTGATCAGAAATCCCTCCTTTTCCCTTCGCGCGCCCGCTTCCCACATCTGTTTTCTGTAGATTTTCCTGGGCTCTGGACGGGGCTGGGTGGCAGGTTCTTTTCCGGACTCCACTTTAGAAACGATTGTACTTTCCTAGTGCGTTGTAACATCTGGTAACGCTAGTCCTCCTTTCTCACTCCTGCTTTTCCTTAGAATTTCCTTGGCTGGCCTTGCATGTTTATTTTTCCAGATGAAATTTGGTATCATTTTGTCAAGTTTCAAAAAAATGAAAAGAAAACAAAAACGTGTCCATTTAAAGCGCTTTTTCATAGGTGATTGATATTAAAACCCTTTGCCATTGGCTTGGTTGTCTGTCTATTTTTCCCCGTGCTATATTTTCTGTAGTACAGGTTTTTTTTTTAATATAGTCCATGCTCCTTTTCCTTAAAAAAAAAAAAAAAAAAACTTCTCAGTGATTTTAAAGCTTAGAAATTTCTCATTTCTCCAGAGATCTGGTCAACATTCATTTATATTTTTGGCTGGTCTTCTTAAGATTTCATTTGCTTTATAAAGCATTTCTATTTTCAGTGTAAGTGAAAGATGTGAAGAATGCAATGCATCTAAGCTGACTTTTTTTTACACTTAGCCCCAGTTGTTCATTTTTCTGAATTGAATTGATTGGGATGACATTGGTTCACAAAACCACGCGGGTTTAAAGTGCATCACTCAACAAAATGCCACCTGCACCGTGTGACTGTCACCCCAAGCAAAGTCTCTTTCCGGCCCCCGCACCCCCACCTTGCCCACCTCCGCCTGCCCCTACCCCACACGTAACTGATTTTTTGTCTGCTCCTCCTTCCGCTGTTCTATCCATGCCCTCTCTGCTGTTTAATGCGGGGCTTAACCGTCTCGTTCAACATCCCAGAGGGCTGATGGCTTGTGTTTCTCAAAATATTCTTTGGATTTCTCTCCTTTAACTTCCCAAAATAGCAGCCTGCACGCTGCGCGTGGCCCTCGCGAGAACCCTGTGAAGTGGGCAAGACGTGTCTGTTCCACGAGCTGAGCATCCGCTTGGGCTGAGCGGGGCTGAGGGCCAGACAGGATGACGTGGGGCTGTCACAGCGGGGAGGGAACCGTCTTCCAGAAGCCTTCCTTCGGGATCTGGAAGTCCCCTGGGGAAGGAATTATCCACAGCGAAAGCCGTGGCTGCTGAGTGTGACCGAAGAGGAAGAGCGGGGCGTGGGTGCACAGCAAGGGTCCGCTACTCGGTCTCTCACAATCAGGGGCCGTCACCTGGGAATCTTCGGTCAAAGCTGCCACCACAACTGTGACTCAGTGTGGAGGCCCCGGGAGAAAGGGGCAGGGAGACCCATCTGGGCTGGGGTGGGGGCGTGAGATGGGGTGAGTTCCCTCTCGTGCCTGGGGCAGCCCCCTCCCCATGGGCTCTGCTCTGTCTCTGTGACCTCAGGTGCTGGAGTATCTCCCGTCAGCCTGAGCTGCGTCATTAGCATGTGTGGTGACAGCCTGGAAGCCCTGCTCTTCAGGAGCATGGCTCTGAGATGAAGGGCCAGGCCCGGCAGTGACATTGATGTATCGACCCTGCGTGAGTTGAAGGTCGATGCAGACAGGGTCTGGCAGGCGAGTCCCCAGTTCCCGCGGGCTCTGCAGCCACTTGGGACCCCCGGTGACATGGGAGGGCCGGAGGGGCTTCTACCAGGCCAAAGGCAGAGTCACAAGAAATACAGGGATGGCATGCCCCTCTGCCCTCTCCCTGGGCCTAGGCCCCGCCCTGGTGGCCCTGGTTCGCTGGCTCTGTCTAGGATCAGGGGGATGGTGTTTATTTCTTTTCTTTATTTTTAGCCTTTATTTTGATCAAACGTATAATGGCAAATGCTTCCAGAGGTTTGTTAAGAAAAGCAGCTGTTTCCTGCCAAGGTCCCCACCTTCTCCCAGTGCCTCCCTGGGGGCCGCCGCCAATGCACCTGTGACTGATTAGTTGGGGTTTTACCTCCATGCCTCTGGAAACGCACCTTGGTTTTTGTAGCTGTCAGCCTGGGGGCTGACTTCTTGCTCCAGAAGGCCAGGATTTCGCTGTGTCTGCCTCAGCGCCACGGCGCACACCTTCCCTGTCCTCGGACTGTCCGTGTGGTCATAGAATGGTGGTCACCTCTATTTGTGGAAGACAAGGGTGTGGGGTCCGAGCCACCTGCTGGGTTTTATTCCTCATCCGGGTTCTGCCACCTCCCAGCTGTGCCGTCCAGCCAGGTGACTCACCCTCCTGCTGATGGCCATGAAGTCACGTAAAAAAACACTTCCAACAGAGCATCAGAGGAAAGTGTCCCACGAGTGTTAGGATGGAGAAGAGGTTTTTGCTGTGATTGCTGTCCCTGCATTGTGGCGCCCCACGTAATGGTCTCATTTCTCCTTTGTTTCGTTTTCTGGGCAATTGTCCCTAATTCAGTTCTGCACGTTCCTCAAGAGACTTCTGGACGCACCAGGCCGTCTCCCCTCCTGGAGGAGCCCGGGCCTGGCGAGCTGGGGTCTCCCTCCCGCGGCCTTGCCTCTCCTCTCTGTGTCCCGTCTTTTCCTCTCCCTTGACTTACCCCTTGTGCCGGTGAAGGATCTTCTCTAGTAATCTCCTGAGACGGTGTACAAGGAAAGTACCGTCGATTCTCATTATACGTGGTCCTTATGTTCTGTGAAGTCACCACAGACACCGGATTAGCCAACGCAGAGCCCTTGTTCCTGGAAGAAATGCAGGGTTAGGTTCCCGTGAGGCTGCGGTCACGGCATTTCCACCCACCAAGCAAGGCTAGCTAACCTTGTTTGATATGTATTTTCTGTTTAAAGATATCTTGTTTACGATACATGATCGATTCATGAACATTGAACTCGCGGCCAGCAGCGCTGTAACTCAGGCCTGCACGAAGCTCATCGAACACGAGAATTTTTCCCGACAGCCTGTCCCTGCCGTCACACGGCACTCGGTAGACGGCGGAGAGGACACTTGTCTGCAGCATGAGCTGAAGCAACAGGGCAGAGCATCGCCCGAGCGGCCCAAATTCTGGCCCCTCTTTGAGTGACGGCGCGTGGCCACACGAGTTCTGCTTGTATTGATTTTGAGGTCACACACAAATTGTAGCGAGTAGGTGACTTTGCAAATAAGTTATCTGTGAATAACGAGGATTGACTGTAAATGTTTCAAGACTTGACATGTCTAAAAATACCTCCCTTCTGTCCTCTCATTTGAGTGACAGCTTGGCTCGGAGAGACTTTTCCTTCCACATTTTGCAGGCATTGCCCCTGGGCCTGCT
This sequence comes from Micronycteris hirsuta, assembly GCA_004026765.1. Classification (NCBI taxonomy): domain Eukaryota; kingdom Metazoa; phylum Chordata; class Mammalia; order Chiroptera; family Phyllostomidae; genus Micronycteris; species Micronycteris hirsuta. Next base: position 3,970 of record PVJI01023728.1, read on the forward strand.
GGCTGCCGTGTTGTCAAGAAGTCCGAAGCTATTCCTGCCCCTCATGCGTGACCTTTGTTCCTCTCCCTGAGAGCTGGCAGGGTCTTCTCTTTGTCCAAGTGTCTCAGGTTTCACGGTGCTGTGCCCTGGCCTAGGTCTTTTTCAGGCATCGCCCAGAGGGGCACTTGGCAGAACTGTGCCGTCTATGCATTCAGGACATTTTGCTTTGAAAATACCCCACTTGTTTATGAATACCTTCCTTTCATTTTCTCTGGTCAATCTTTCTGTTAATGGGATGTCAGCACTTCTTGGACTGCTCAGGGTTCTTCAGAGAAGAGAACCAATAAGATCTGTCTCTGTATCTATACCCTATTTTTCTACATCTGTCTGCATCTATCTCTACTATGTTTATCATCTATCTGTCTGTCTATCTATCTATCCACCCTATTGGTTCCCTATCCATCTATCCACCCACATGCAGTTATGGACACTGAGCCCCATGGTCTGCCCTCTGCAAGCCAGAAACCCACGAAAGCCATGATGTGGTTCCAGAAGGCTGACGGTGTGTGTTCCAGTCGGAAGGCAGGAGAACATCGCTGTCTCAGCTCAGGCACGAAGGCGGAGAGAGCAAATTCTTCCTCCCTCCAGCTCTTTGTTCTGTTCAGACCTTCACCTGATCGGACGAGGCCCGCCCACCCTGGGAGGGGCCCTCTGCTTCACTCAGTCTCCAATTCAGGTGCCGATCTCACCTGGAAATAGCCAAACAGACACACCTAGAAGTGACGTTTAGCCACGTGCGTGGGCACCTGTGATCAAGTCGGCGTTAAAATTAAACATCACACCTCCTATTTTCCATCTCTGTCCCTTCGCTCTACTTTCTAGAATATTTCTTCAAATTTATAATCTGATTCTTCTACTGCGAGTTTAAACATCTGCTATTTTTTATTTTTTTAAAGATTTTATTTACTTATTTTTAGAGAGGGGGGCAGGGAGGGAGAAAGAGAGGGAGAGAAACATCAATGTGTGGTTGCCTCTCACACGCCCCCTACTGGGAGACCAGGCATGTGCCCTGACTAGGAATCAAACCGGTGACCCCTTGGTTCGCAGGCCAGCACTCAGTCCACGGAGCCACACCAGCCAGGGCCATCTGCTATTTTTTAAAGGCTCTTTTTAAATTCTCTGAATATCAATCTTTTTCTGCAGGATCCTGTTCTTGTTTTATAGGTACAATATTTTCTCTAAGGATGTCCCCTGGTAACTTTTTTCCTTTTTTTTTTTAAAGTGTTCTTCCCTCCCCTCCAGATCGTTTCTGTTTTTCCCAAGTTGCTTTTCTCTTTTTGAGATGGTTCTTTGTTCCGTCTCCACCTTTCCTGCTCTGCGCTCTCCTCCCAAGTCGGACCATCTTTGGTCATCGGCTCCCAGAAACTAAGAGCTGATTGGTCTTCCTGGATGTGTGGGTGGGGCCTGGTGATGTGAGAGTCTCTGCGGCACTGGGCTGGGGAGCTTAGTTCGGGGAGTGTTAACATCTGTGTCTAAAGATCTTTCCCCTTGGGCTGGTCAAATTCCCCGGAGAAAGCCCAGCCAAACTCTTTCCTGGAGGGTGAAGACAGGCACGCTGGTACATGGGTGGGAAACATCCCAGGGTTCTCACTGTCCACGACATGCCGGTCCACAGGGTCTCTGTCTCACTGTCAAGAATGTGACTCCCCCAGGCTTCTGCCAGGGAGAGTTATGGGGCTTCATGGCTTGGTTGCATGGAATTGGGGAGAAGACTGGAGGTTTTAAATTATTCTGTGAGCACATGTTTGATCCGCCAGACCCCATTTTCTTGCTGGGACAGCCCGACCCCAAGCCTTCTGGGCATTGGTGATAAAGTCCAGATGGGCCTTAACTTTCCACACCAGCGGCTTAGGATTCAGATTCCTCTCCTGCGAAGTCAGTCCCTCTGTTCTTCAGCTCCCCAAATTTGGTTCCTGCTCTGTCCTTTCCCACCCTCTCCATTTTTCTGTGTTTCTAGGTTTTGAAGAAATTCCTTTACTATTCTTTTAGTCGGGTTTGGGGGAAGTGACAATGTAGAAGTTGGTGTTGAATCTGTTGCCTCTATTGGAAGCCTCTGCTGGTTTCTTTAATGCCTGCCTGGTCCATTAGCCTGTGGGCTTCCTCAAGACAGGGAGGGGCTCCGGTTCATCTCGGGGTCCCGTGCATGCACACGGGGCCCGACCTCATGAGTATGAGCTTCAAAGAGCAGCACGGTTGACCTTCACAAGAGGAAGATAGATCTCAAGCCAGGAGATCTGAGTCTGAAGCTTAGTTCTGCTGCTGATTTTCTGGAATTGTCATTTCATGTCTCTGGGCCTCAGTTTCTGCATCTGCACAATGGGTACACCCAAGTCACCTACACAGTTCATACACAACAGGAGCCAGACGCTGTGGGTAGGAGTGCCGAATGAGCTGTCAAGTAGTTCAGACACTCTGTCAACAGTCACCGTGAACAAATGACCACAGTATTGGAAACGGGCAGTGACGGCAGAACAAGGAGGGGGAGTCCGGAGAGCTGGGGTGTCACCCCATTTCCGCTGCTGTGTTTTTAAATGACCATAACCATGTCTCTTTCTCTCTCGGGTCCGGTTTCTTCTCTTCCGACATCAATAATAGCACAGCCTCTGTCATGCCAGGAAGACAGCGTATGCTGGGAACTCGCTGAGCGCTGTGATTACACATCATGGCGTACATCATTTTACTTGGTTGTTAGGACAACCTTATGCAGTAGGTTCATGGGCATCACCTCTGTTTTACGTTCAGAAAAATGGAGACTTGGGGCAAGTGACTTTCGCAGGGTCACATAGCTGAGACAAGGTGGGGGAGCCTCCCTGCCTTGCTTTTCACCAACGGGCCCTGGGGCCTGCCTCGCGAGAACGTTCTGTGATTCTTCCCAAACCCCAAGGCCGGCCACCTCCTATTGTAACCGGTGAGAGTTTCCTCTCCGACCCCCTTTGCGCTGGTTTTACACCGGGAGTGTTGGAAGGTGTGTTTCGGTGAAGTTAGAGCGCACTTGTGTGAGGCTGGCGGAGCCGACGTGGCCATGGAGGCGCGGTCTGGCCCAGCACGGTGTCCGGTGTCTCCCAGCCACGTCTGCTTTGTATTTATTTCCTCTAAGACCAAACTCAGAAGTAACTCGGCTGTGAAAAAAAAACCACATCGGCTCGCCAGCGGCCCTGGAAGAAGATGGGTTTGCCCGCGGGTTATGCTGCCCCTTGAGTCAGGAGTGTGAAGGGGGCTGGGAGAGGCAGCCAGGTTTGAAAGGCCCATGTGTGTGTTGGTACCAGGATTAGTTCCATTTTCAGAAAGAGGAGGGCAGAGACACCCACACTCCATCCGACTGTCCAGCGTGGCCGCGGCCAGGCTCCTGGCGCCCGCCGGTCCGGCCTGCTGGTTGGGCTGCTCACGTCCACTGGCCCCACGCTGGGTTGGGGCGATTCCAACTGGTGAGGAGCGTTGCCTTCTGTGGCACTGGGGCTTGTTTTTCACTGGTCAGTTTTGGAGTGTTCTGTGACCGTGTCCCGATTGACGTGTGGTCCTTTGTTCCAAGGTGAGCGGCGAGTGACGTGCACATGACCACCCAAGTGCCACCCTTTCTTCCCAGCCAGCAGGGACCGTCATCAGGTCCAGGGCACCGGCTGTCCCTGAGATGCATGGACTGTGCTAATGAAGCAGGTTAGGTGCTTCTCCTCACGCTTCTCAGGTGGACATTGTTCCATGTCCCCATCGGGACAGAGGACACCGAACTTCCCTTCCTCCTGCCCTTGAGTGGCCCATGACCTTGAGTAGAACATGACAACAAGCCCACAGATAAGTGTGGTGTGCTGTAGTGTGAGCTAAAAGAGAATGGGCTAAAGGCCAAAGCAGCAGGTTCTGGAAAGTTCTCAGAGAGAGAGAGAGCGCGCTTCTATTTCTGGCACACTGCCAGGTGGACTGCCTTGAAGAACCGCCCTGGTTATGATGAATGTGCTAGAGCAAATATTTTTTTAACTTAATTTCTACACATTGTTGCACGGGCGTGGAAGCAGGGAAGTGACGGGTCCCTGAAGTGAAGTGAAGGTGGGAGGCTTCACCCTCCTGCTTTCACAGCTGCGAGAGACGCATGGGGCAGGAGATAAACGCCGGGCGCCGCTGAAGGCGGGCACGTCCCAGGAGACACCTTCTGAGCTGGGGTCCAGGGGCTATGTCCCGGGTGTAGGAAGGAATGAAAAGGACATCTCACCCTGCAGAAGAGGACAGAAAGCAAACCTGCCTGTTCTGACCTTGACATTGGGTTGAGTCGAGAGAAAAATGATGTCCTTTGAGAATTTATAATCACAAGCTGGTCCTCACGTGATTTTCAGTTTGAATTCAAGCTACTTGTGTGTGTGGTTCCAAGGAACTCAGGCGGAGAAATTCATTTAAAGTGGCCCCTGCTGGGTAGAACCCCTAGTCACCCGGCAGAAGGGAGCCCTGAACCTCTCCCCAAGGAACTCAACTCTGTGTCTGCCTTACAGAATCTCCATGAATAAAGTTCCAAAGAAAATGAGGACTCACAGCGAAAAACAATGAACTTCACAAGGAGAGAAAGAGAACCAGCAGAAACACTAGGCGGAAGAAACAGACCTTTAATGCCTTGAGATTTGAAATGATCCCATGCAGGCTGCAAGCAAATTTAAAAGAAGATTTGTGTGTGTGTGTTCTTAAAGAAATAAAAGGGAACTTTGAAATTATGAGCAGGGAATATGAATCTACAAAGAACAGCCAAATTTGGAAAAAGAATCAAATAAAACTCACAGCAATGAGAAATGTAAAACCTAAAACCTAGTGGACAGATTGAGTAGCAAATTAGGTACAACCAAAGAGAGAATTTGTAAAGTAGTTGAGCCAAGGGAATTGTCCAGAACAGAGAGGGTCCAACACACATCTATTCAGAGTTCTAAAAGGAGATAGAAGAGCGGGGAACATGCACTGTAGGAAGTGATAATGGTTGATAATTTTGTAGAATTGTTGTACATAGCCAACCTCAGATCCAGGAAGGGCAGTGAATCTCAAGCTAGGGGAATTAAAAAAAACTCGTACTTAGACACACAGTAGTGAAGTCGTAGAATGCCAAAGACAAAGAGAAGATGTGAAAAGCATCAGAGAAAAAATGATGGACCTCCAAAGGATCGATAGATTTATAGCTGACTTCTCACTGTCATTGATGGAAGCCACACTCTGTGGGACTATAGCTTCAATGCGCAGAGAACAAATAACTGTCCACCAACAGCCCAATATTATCCTTCAAGAATGTGGGTGAAATAAAAACATATGCAAATCATACTGTTATATTATACCACTAAAATATCCTCACTGAGGAAAATTCTAAGTGAAAATTATTCCAGGACTTCCTGCCAAGATGGAGGCATAGGTAGATACATTTTGCCTCCTCTCACAACCAAAAGAAGGACAACAACAAATTTAAAAACAAAAAAACCCCAGAACTGCCAAAAAATTGAACTGTATGGAAGTCTCACAACCAAGGAGTTAAAGAAGAAACATTCATCCAGACCAGTAGGAGGGGTGGAGATGGGCAGCTGATCAGAGCGGACATGTGACAAGGCAGCAGCTGGTGAAGTGGGCGGTCCCACGTTTGTGTGCGGATAAACCGGGAGGAACAACTTGGGAGCGAGACAGACCACAGAACCCAGGTTTCCAGGGCGGGGAAATAAAGCCTCAAGCCCTCTGATTGAAAACACCTGTAGGGGTTGAGGTGGCAACGCCAGAAACTCCCAGCCTCACCGGAGAGTTCATGGGAGAGAACCACAGGGTCCTAGAATGTACACAAACCCACCCACCCGGGAATCAGCACCAGAAGGGCCCCATTTGCTTGTGGGTAGCGGGGGAAGTGATTGAAAACCACAGAGCCGAGCAAGCAGCACTGTTCCCTCTGGATCCCTCCCCCACATACAGCATCACAACGCAACAGCGTGGGTTACCCCGCCCTGATGAACACCTGAGGCTCCACCCTTTACTACATAACAAACGCACTGAGACAAAAAAAGAAAAAAAAGGCCCAAATGAAAGAACAGATCAAAGCTCCAGAAAAAAATAGAACTAGGCCATGAAGAGATAGTCAACCTATCGGATGCACAGTTCAAAACAGTGGTAATCAGGATGCTCACAGGATTGGTTGAGTATGGTCGCAAAATAGAGGAAAAAGTGAAGGCTATGCAAAGTGAAATAAAGGAAAATGTACAGGGAACCAACAGTGATGGGAAAGAAACCATACTCAAATCAACAGTCTGGACAAGAAGGAAGAAAAGCATTCAACCAGAACAGAATGAAGAAATAGAATTCAAAAAAATGAGGAGAGGCTTTGGCACCTCCAGGACAACTTGAAACGTTCAAACATCTGAATCATCGGGGTGGCAGAAGGAGAAGAGAAAAAGCAAGAAACTGAAACCTTATTTGAAAAAATAATGAAGGAGGACTTCCCCAATCTGGCAAAGGAAATAGACTTCCAGGAAGTCCAGGAAGCTCAGAGAGTCCCAAAGAAGTTGGACCCAAGGAAGCACAGACCAAGACACATTATAATTACATTACCCAAGATTAAAGATAAGGAGAGAATCTTAGAAGCAGCAAGAGGAAAGAAGACAGTTACCTACAAAGGAGTTCCCATCAGACTATCAGCTGATTTCTCAAAAGAAACCTTGCAGACAAGAAGGAGCTGGAGAGAAGTATTCCAAGTCATGAAAGGCAAGGACCTACATCCAAAATTACTCTACCCAGCAAAGCTATCATTTAGAATGGAAGGGCAGATAAAGTGCTTCCAAGATAAGGTCAAGTTAAAGTTCATTATCACCAAGTCTTATTATATTAAATGTTAAAGGGACTTATCTAAGAGAAAGAAGATAATAAAAAATATGAACAGTGAAATGACAGCAAACTCACAACTATCAACAACCGAACCTAAAAAAACAAAAACAAAACCAAAAACAAACAAAGCAAACAACTAGAACATGAACAGAATCTCAGAAATGGAGACACAGGGGGGGTTATCAGCGGGGAGGGGGAGAGAGGGGGAAAAGGTACAGAGAATAAGTAGCATAAATGGTAGGTACAAAACAGACAGGGGGAGGTTAAGAATAGTGTAGGAAATGAAGAAGCCAAAGAGCTTATGTGCACGACCCACGGACATGAACTAAGGGGGGATGCTGGTGGGAGGGGGGTGCAGGGCAGAGGGGGATACAGGAGAGAAAAAATGGGACAACTGTAATGGCATAATCAATAAAACCTATTTAAAAGAAAAAAAATGTTAAAAAACCAGAAAATTATTCCAGAGAAAAAACAAGGCACATAAGAAAAAACTGGGCAAAGAATATTGGCAAATATTTGCAGGGAAGCTACAAAAACCTGGCCTGTGTGACTCCACAAGAATAACGTCTGGTTTGTGGCAGGAGAAAACCCCAGGCAGGTACTAAAATGCTAGACAAAACCATATCATTTTGAAGGGGATGGTCAAGATTAAAGTTTTCGAATTCTTTCCGTTACTTGGGAGGAGGGCAAGTCTATTGGTGAAATTTAGACTTTGTTAGGGAGGGCTCAGTGTTCGCACAGCTAGGAGAACCATGACAAACCAGTCCTCAAGTGTGTTCTAAACAATCGGAAAGAAAAATTAGGATAAAAAAAGAAGAAAAAAATCTTAAGTGATTCAAGGGAAGGGAAGGCAGGGGGCTAGGGGCAGGAAAAGTTAGAATGAATAGAAACACGTGATAAGACTATAGAAATTAATCTAAACGTTTAAGCTATTAGCAACACATGTAAAAGGACTACGCTGTCCAGCTAAAAGAAGATTGCCAGCCTGGATTTTAAAAATATCTAGATTATGTTCTATTTACAAGACACATACCTCAAACATAAGGACCCAGAACCGTTGAAAGTCCAAGTATAGAAAAAAAATGTACTAGGCAAATACCAACTGCAGGGAAGTTGCTATGGCTATATTCGAAAAAAATAAAAATAGACTTCAAGGGAGAGAAGCACAATTAGAGATAAGACGGTCTCCAGATAACAGCGAATGGTTCCATTCACCCGGAAAGGTCTCCAACTTACTCTGCCCATTTGCGAGCACCGGGCAGCCAGGGCAGGGAGCACTAGGGAGACACTCGAGTTAACCTCACTCACGCTCAGAGATGCAAAATGCTCTAAAAATATCAGTGCAGCGCGTTCAGCAGTAATGACTGAAAATACGGTGTTTGAGTCGGTTTATCTTAGGCAGGCAAGGTTGGCTTCTGGCTAGGAAATTGATGAACACAATTCATCGCATTAACATGAAAAAACTACCGTTTCATTCGGTGAGAATATGTTTAGGATTTTGAGTTGAAAGGTAAAGGAAAAGGTGATAAATTTGACTGCATCAAAATTGAGATTTTTAAGCCCTGGCTGGTGTAGCTCAGTGGATTGAGTGCGGGCTGGGAACCAGACGGTCCCGGTTCGATTCCCAGTCAGGGCACATGCCTAGGTTGCAGACCAGGTCCCTGTGAGGGCCATGTGAGAGGCAACCATACATTGCTGTTTCTCTCCCTCTCCGTCTCCCTCCCTTCCCCTCTCTCTAAAAATAAATAAAAATAAAATCTTAAAAAAAAAATTGAGATTTTTAAAACAAAAGACCATAAATAGATGGAAAAGACAAGCCACAGAGAAGAAGTTCGCGGTGTATCAATGGAACACAGGGCGATTATCCAGAACATATCAAGAACTCCTCAGAACCAGCGAGGGGAAGCCAAGCCCATGGAAGAGTGGGCTCGTGGAGAAAGGCACGCAGACATGGCTGGACTAGGAGCCCGGCCCATTCGGGTTCTGGTCCAGCACCAACATGCTCTCTGCTGTGTGTCTTTGGTGGTCTCGCTTGGCTTCTCTGAGCCTCGATGTTCTCATCCATAGCCCGTCTCCCTGCCTGGGCGCTGGGCGGACCTCCCCTCCAGTCCCGGACTGGGGCACAGCATGTGGTCCAACCACTTTTCCATCCACTTACCTGAGCCCTGATCTGGGCCTGGGCTCAGACCTCCAGGCTGGCCGACCCTGAGTTTCCCCAGTCCTGGGCCAGGGACGTGACCTCCCAGGACCCCTTGCCCTTTCCCCCTTTTCACTAGAGTGCATGGTGTCTGGTGGCCTGGAAGACCTGGCTGAACTCCTCAAGGCCAGCCGTAGGCCTCAGGGGTAGGATTTCAGGTTTATTGGTGGCAGTTGCTACAAGATCCAGCCCCTCGCCTCTGCAGAGTTCCCCTGGGTGCTAAGACCCAAGGGAAGGGCTAGGGCCACAGGAGGGGACACAGGAGGAGTCCACCAGACTTCTAGGGCCCTTCATGGAGGGGACAGAACCCCGACAGGTCTGGAGCTCAGGGTACATTGGAGGTTTGGGGCAGGAGGTCAGGCCTGCAGTGAGCTGGAGCCAGGGGAGGCGCCTGCAGTGGCAGGAGAGGGTTCTGGGTTGGGGAGGGCGCCCCCAGGGCTATTAGGGTGACTCTAGCTCGTGAGCACCCTGGGGTGCACTGAGCCATGGGCACTGCCCCAGCTGGTGCTGTCCTGTGCTCTAACTAGGCCTCTGCCTGGGCCATGGGACACCTGTGGCCCGGCCCCCTTGCCCACCCCTCCAGACCCCCGGTTTAGCAGAGATGCAAGGGCTCTGGTCTAGCTCAGTCACTGGGATATCCTTGCAGCTCAGGGACCTGCCCAGAGGGGGCGCTGTTAGAGTTTGGAGTGTGTGTCTGTGCTGGGGAGCAACCCAGGCCTCCTACTGTGTTTGCAGCTGTTCAGCTGTGGCCCCGGGGACACTTGGCAAGGTCTGGAGACACTTGTGGTTGTCATAACGCAGCGGTGCAGCTGACCCCTTCCCTGGACAGGTCGGCCCCAGAAAGTACAGAATTATCTGTTGCCAAATGTCACTAGTGCTGAGGTGGGCAGAGCCCGCCATCTGGGACAGTGCTGCTGGGGCGTCCCCACTGGTCTCGAGTGCCAATGCCTCCTGAAGCCCAAGGCCACACAAGTAAGTGTGTGGGGAGGGGACAGTGGTGCCGAAGGGGATGAAGCCGTCCAGCCCAGAAGGAAGGGTGGGCACCCCGTGTTGCCAGATTTTCTATTCCCCACTCAATCTCCTGTATTTTTGTTTAGAGATTTAATTATTATTATTATTATTATTATTATTTTGAGAGAGAGGGGAAGGGAGAGAGGAGGGAGAAAGAGAGGGAGAGAAACATCAGTGTGTGGTTGCCTCTCATGTTCCCCCAACTGGGGACCTGGCCGGAAACCCAGGCATGTGCCCTGACTGGGAACTGAACCAGCGACCTTTTGCTCCCCAGACAGGCACTCAATCCACTGAGCCACACCAGCCAGGGCTCTACTGATTTTTAAACGCTAGCAACCAATTATTCTTTTTGAAAAACTGTGCGTGGATTGAATGAGACTGTATACTTCTCCCTCTGTTCCTGGCCCCACCGCACTGCCCCGGGCTCCCTCCTGGCTTGCCACGGGGTCCAAGGCAGAGGGGAGGTGGGAGAGCCCCACAGCCTGGCTGAGCCATGGCTGGGGCGCTGCTGCCACCCTGTGGCTGCAGTGGGGATATGCAGGGGCTCTGGGACAGTTCCCACCAAGACCCGGGTCCAGCCAGGGTCCAGGCTGCCCCCTTGATGAGTTGATGCTGACACTTCCCGAGGACCATTGTCTGATTCCAGAGCTGCCCAGCATGAATCCAGTGCTTCCCCAGCACAGTGCGACGCTGGGATGTCACTCCCCCTCTCCTGGACTCAGTGTCCCTGACTAAAAAGAGGGGGAAGGAAATAGGGGTTAATGACAGGTAGGTGAGAAAATGGAGGTAAAAATGCCAAGTATTGTGCAAGGTGAAAGGTGTGCACACCATCAACAATTGTCATTCCACGTGGCGGGGTGCCACTCCCCATCCGGGCTGACTTTCGTGGCGCTAACAAGGTCCCCTCGCTCTTCCCGCTGTAGGGGACCATCTCACCCGACCCTCCGCCGCCTGGGCCCACAATGACGGGGGACACCCATGGACCAAGTGGGCAACTTTTACAAGGACTCTGGCTCTGAAAACGTCCTCACGGTTACAGAGCAGCGCCTGGTCTCCCAACCGGGGACCTCCGGGCGCCCCTTCAGGGAGCGGCGGCTGAGACCGCGAGAGCCCACACTCCGGAAGGGAGGCGCACGCCTGGAGTCTGGCTCACGGGCCCTCCTGTGGCAGGAGGGCCGCATCACCGCACCGCAGGGAGGCGGGGCTGCCCTGGCTGCCGCAGCCCTGAGCTGCTGTGCTGCAAAGGCCCAGGGAGTCCCGGCGGCCTTCAGGTTTCCAAACCATTTTGGCTTTGGTCTCCCAAAGACAGGACACTCGGGGGAACTGAGGACGCCCAGCGCCCCTCAGGGGGCCGTGCAGTTCTGCTGTCGTCCACGAAGGGAGGCGGGTACAGAGGGTCCTTAGACTGTTCAGGGTGGCCTCTCATTAGCCAGGAGGGGAACTGAGCCTGGGGAGCAGAGAGTCATCTCCCCGGTGACCTCCACAACTCACCGTGAGACCCTCTTCTCTCCCGAAGGATGGTGGGCTCATTCGATGATCCGGGGTGGGGAAGGCGGTGGGGGTGGCCGCCGGCTGCCCTGTCTGCTCTTCCCTTTAGCCGAGAGAAGAGCGCTTGCAGGGCCCGCTCTAACCCCTAGCAGTGGCGGAAACCCACTGGCACCGGCCTTGGAGAAATAGCGGCTCCCTGGGGTCTCATTAGGGACGGAGTGGGGGCTATTTCTGCAGTCTGGCCGCGGGTCGGCTGGGGACCCTGCACCCTTGGCCTCCTGGGGACTGGCAGACCGGCTTCTCCATGAGCTCCACTCCCACCTGCTGTGTGACGCTGGGGAAGCCACTCCACCTCTCTCAACCTCATCTGTAAAATAGTAACCACATCCTTCCCGCCCCATCGCACAGGAAGAGAGGGCAAGCGAAGCGACCTTGCCCTCTTCTTCCACCTGAAGCAAGGAGAATTAAACCGCCCGTAATGAAGCGGTTCCTGCGTGGCACGCTGTTTAATCCTGCACCTGCTCTCACAGCCTGCAGGGGGCGTGACCAGCTTGTTGATCATCCTGTCACCAGTGCCTAGCACAGGGGCTGGCCCTCCGTGTATGTTTGGAGCGTTAATGATTAATAGCGTGTGTGACAAACCTTTGACATGCAAAGACGTCACGTCTTTGAAAAGCACCTGAAGAAACTTGTGGGGATGAGGATGCCACTCCCCCTCCGGGGTCCCTGGCTGCAGGGTCCTGGACACAACCTCATCTGGAAGGACTGAATGGGGAAGAGTGGCCGCACTTCTCACCTGTAGCCAGCAGGTGGCGCCCGCCCCTGCCTGCAGACCTGCGGCCGCGGCGCTGCCGGCGCTGGGTTGTCCGGTGCCCTATTCCAGTGCATTCGGTTTTGGGAGACGTGTCGGCTCACAGCTCCCCGCCGGGAGCAGCGGACTCTTGCATCTTCAAGGTCCAGCTCACGAGCAGCTCCAGTGGAAGTGACCCTTCCTCAGTGCCCAGCTGGGGTCTGTCTGGGGACAGACGGTGCTCAAGTGTTGTGACCTGAACGACGGAAGGAGGCAGTGGAGGGCAGGAAGAGGGCTCCGGGTCACGCGTGTCGTTTGTTGAAAATGAATAGATGGCCAAGACCGGTGTGGCTCAGTGAGTTGAGCGTCGTCCAGCAAAGCGCAAGATCTCGGGTTCGATTCCTGGTCAGGTACCCGGAGTCCGGGCGTGTATGGGAGGCACTGATCGATGTTTCTCTCTCCCTTCTCCCCTCTCTAAAAATGAATAAATAAAATCTTTTAAAAGTGAAAAGAGGCATAAATGTATAAAATCACGTTTTGAGTAGGTACAGGAGGGACAAGGAGAGAAGGAAGGAAGGAAGAAGGAAGGAGGGATGAAATCCAAGCAGCGCAAAAACGCATAAAGCAAAAACTAGGTCTCTCTGTCCCCACTCCCACCCCTAGATCTCCACCCTAGGGCTCCCCTGTGGTCCTGGCTTCTTGAACATTCTTCCAGAGACAACTATCCAGATCTCTGTGTGTAGGGGGAATGCAGAGTCTGTTTGCCACAACTGTGTGGGAAGACATAGTCTTCTCCTGGAAAGCCCCTTAGCCAGAAAGAGTTGGGCCTGACCAGAGAAAGACCTACTCGCTGTTCGTGGGGGTGGGAGGAGGGTGGAAGCCAGACCCCAGTGGGTGCTTGGGACAGTGCTTTGTAGAATACAAAGTCCCGGCTTCATTTCACACTCGGCAGGGGGTGTGAGGCTCCCAAAGGCTCAGGTTGGGCTGAAGACTATTGCAGTTTCCCTAATGCATGGACAGGGACCAACCGGGCAGAGAGGTAATGGGACAGCTCTGTGCCACACAGCAGGTGACAGAGAAGCTGGCGTGCAGAGCCGGGTGTCCTGGCGGCCTCCCTCCTTCTCCTCCTGCAGATTTTCCAGCTTCCAAATGGTTAGGAAAGGACAGGGGCTGTGGGGGCTCTGGCCTGTGTGATGACCAGCTGCTCGGTGATGGGGGGCGGGGGGGGCACCGAGTCAGGCCCTTCCAATGTGGTGGTTTCTAAAGCCGCTTAGAGACCAGCCCTCAAAATATTTTCCTGTTCTCCCTCCTCCTCCTCCGGCCCCTCCTTCTTCCTTCTTGTCAGGAATCTGTAAGGAGAGTAGAGAGCGGATGATAATTGCCCCCCGGTGGAACTCACCTGCCACAAAAGGGTGTTAAATAACACGCAATTTACATGTCTTCCCTGTAGGAAATTATAGAATCAGAGCTTTCAAATTAGCAATAGATTTTTTCTAATTGAATCTATTTCCCGTACGGCAGGTGAAGTGAGAAATGATCAGGTAGTTCAGCTTCCCCTGCAAATGGACCACCAGACAATTGAAGGAATTAAATGCTTATTAAAAGTGCAGGTAAAAGTGATATTATGTTTCTGGGAAATCTGTCTGCAAAAGGATATTGCAGGTACATTTGGGCCCATACGATCACTCTCGTGACAAGATAAAGGCTGTGCGTGCCCAAGGAGGGGAAGGGAGGGGTGTGGCAGGAAAAGGGGGCTGCCCCCCCTTCAGCCAGTTCTCCGCGCACAGCCAGGCTCTGGGGTTGGACGCCGCTCTGCCCCATTGGCCTCCCTGAGCCTGTTTTGCACCAGTCAACCGTAACCATGAGATGTGTACGGTGAGTGTAAGGACGATGCATGTGAAGTGCCTAAAATAAAGCCTGGCACATAGTAGGTGCTCAGCAATACGTATGTATCTTCCCGCTACTGCTATTGCTCCCATCATTATTATGTTTGCCTGGCGTATCTGTTGTCTACGCCTGCACAATAAATTACCACAAGATGTAGTGGCTTAAAATGACACACATTTATTATTTCACGGCTCCGTGGGTCAGGGGTTGGGCTGCGGCTTAGCTGGGTCCTCCCAGCTTGAGGGGGCTCGCAGTCCAGGCGTTGGCCCAGCATCTGCTGTCTCACCTGAAGGCTCACCCGGGGAAAGGACGGGCTTCCAAGCCCGTGTGGCTGTTGGTGGCATTCATTTAGGTCCTTGCGGGCTGTCGTCTGGAGGCCACCTGGGGCTCCGTGCCACGTGGGCCTCTCCAGGGTGGCAGCGGCTTCACCAGAGCTACAAGTGGGGGCGTCCACCAGCGAGGCAGAGTCGTCACCTGGTGCGAGCTCATCAGAGCGGTGTCACCTGTGCAGAGCCCCCCACGGGTTAGAATCAAGTCACACACGATGCCCATGTTCAAGGGGACCCTGGGGCCTTCGGAGGAGCTGCCACCGCCGCGATAATCAGCAGCCAAGGCCGTGTTTGGGCAGAGAGGGCCAGCACCTAGTGGGGCGACCAGAGTTCGTCCCTGCGGGGTCGGGGTTGTTGGTGACCCTGCCAGCACCGGCTGTCGTCCTTGCCCATGGATGTTTTTCCAGTCCTGGTTCTGTGGCGGGGGGCCTGGCCTTTCTCAGGCACAGGGCACGTGGACCCTGGGGTGTTGGACCCTGTTGCGTGCCCCCATCCTTTGCCTTTACATTTCTTTGCTGTGAGGTGTCCTCATCACCAACCCCCCTGCCATCAGGACGAATCTCACTGGGAGGAGGATCACCTCCAAATCAAATCCAGCCAATCCAGCCACAGGGCGACATTGGTGTAGGGGCTGATGGAAGACCTGAACCTTTCAACCCAATTTAGAACTTGAACATTGGTCTTTGAAACCTTGGCCTTAGCAGAACAAAACAAAACAAAACTGCCACCTAAGGAAACCCACAGGGCCGGAAGCTGGGGGACCAGAGTGTGACATCGCGGGAAAGGTATTCGGGAGGTGACATCTTCCGTGGAAATGTCCCCTTGACCCGTATGGCCTCTTGATCACAGGGAAAACAAGGTCCACAAGGTGAAAACTAGAAACAGGTTACTCACACTGGATGGAAGATCGGCCAAGAAACTAAGGTAACACACGGAGCTTTAATTCGGGAAAGGCTTGCTCTTGAAAATTATACAACACTGATAAACCTCTGGTGAAAATATTGGTCGTTCATAAACAAGGAGTCCGAAGCCTGGCCAGGCCTCGCGTGATCCCTCATGCCCCACACGCTGTCCCCACCGTGTCCCACGCTGTCCCTGCCCCAGGCACGCAGGGCTCAGACATCAGTTCAAGCGGTCTCCTCTGTCCCACAGCAGGCTGACCCGGGCACTGTCCCCCTTCCTAGAAAGAGGGACCTAGAAAGAGAGGTGCTCCCCTCCTCAGGGACCCTCAGGTAGGCGGGGTGTGCCTGGAACAATACTCAGGGACCTACGGCGGGGTTCAGGTGTCCCCACGGGGAGGACCTGCCCTGGGCTTGCTCATGAGTGGACACTGGGGGAGGGGCCTGACAAGCTCTAGGCTCCTGGAGTGAGCCCTGTGGCGGGCAGCGCGGGAGCTGGGCCGCAGAGTCTGGGAGCTGGGAGGGTGAGGGACGAGGAAAGTCCAGGAAGGAGGGTGGGAGACACGCCTGCTCATTGAGCACTTCCTGTGTGCTCGGCACCCGACATCTGCTGCCGACTGCGGACCCACGGCAATCCTACGGGAATGTCCTGCTGCCGTTTGTCCACAAGGAAGTCTCTGGTTCGAGGCCGCACAACGGGCAGGCGGCAGGCCCTGGTCTGTCTGCCTGTCTTTCTGGGTCTCCAAAGTCCCGTTCGGCACACGGCCTCTGAGCCCTCTTCCCTCGGCATCCTTTCTTATGGAAGAATCCGCTGCACCCACCCCCAATTATTCCCTCCGTGAAAAGCGCCCTTGTCTGTCGTCCCCCTCTGTCAGGAAGGGCCGCACTCCCCTCTGGCCCTTTGTCCCAGGCCACAGCCTCCAGGCATTCCCAACCTGGGCCTGGCGGCTCCCCCTCCCTTCCCCGGCCCCTTCTTAGGAGGCCCGGTGAGGTCATCCCTGCATAGCACAATAGGGCCAGGGGCTGTCTTTCTGCTGCAGAGGGAGATTGGGGTGGGGGAGAGAGGCAGGAGCCTGCAATTACAGGTTCCACAATGGGGCGCCGGCAAGGGGGCCTCTGCAATGAGAGCTGCTGTGCTAGGCACCGGGGGGTGGGGAGGGCCGGGGGGGGGCAGGGCAGTGGGCCAGGCAGGGCCCGGTGGGAGGGGACCAGGCCAGGTAGGTGGACATTCACTGTTCATTTGTGCTGTGACTATTGTTTGTGTACCCACTATGAGTCAGGCATTGTATGAACACCGAGAACACAGCAGTGACGGAGCCGGGGAGGCCCGGCTCTGATGGAGCGAGACGCCGTAGATGAGCCAGATGGTGACCCTAACCACACAGGACGGACGGAGGAGGTTGCATGAGTGGGCACCTTTCCCCAGCTGTTCACAAGTTCAAGGAGTGGCTGACATTCAAGAGGCTCCTACTGTGTGCAGGCACTTCCTAGTCCTCTTCAAGTGCCTTTCCCCATTTCATCCTTGCTCAGAAAAGGTTACATGGCAGAAGCAAGATTACCCAGCTCTTACGCGGTGGAGTCTGTACTTGAACCCGTGTCTGCTTGACCCCTCACCGGGGCTCTTGCCACTCTGCCAGGCCTCTGTCGCCCCATGTCCATCCTTTGTAGCCCTATTGTCACTGTCACGTGACCACAGCATCCACAAAGCCTTGCAAGGGAGGGCTCAGGGGAGCCGTGACAGTGAGGTCAGCTCGTCATTACTGAGCATCTGCCATGTACCTGCTGCCTCACCGACCTCGGGCCCACAGCCCTGTGATGGGGGCCTTGTTCCACAGATGAAGACCCTGAGGCTCAGGACGGCTCCGCCATGACTCTGGGCCTCCCCTGGGTGCTGTGGCTCTCGCTGCCCGGAACAGACCAGGCCAGAAACGGGGCTGAGTCCCGGCTGCTCCTGGACCGAGGGGCAGCCTTGGCCGAAGGGCCACCGGTTTCTACCAGGACCCCCTCCCCGTTTCCGTTGGCTCAGGGACACATCTTCTTGCCGGGTGTGGGGGCTCATGACATTCAAGGAGACACGAGATGAGCCTGGAGGGAATTCTGGGCAGGAGATGACTGGGAGGGGCTCTGAGAGAGGACAGAGACTCCTCATGGCCACTTCCCACTCGCCTGCTTTGTGTGAAGGAGGGCGGTGACCTGGGTACAGACGGCATTTCACCAGCCCGGACGGAAGACCCTGCAGACGCGAGCCTGCTGAGGCTGGAACCTTGCGAAGCTCAATGGCCTCTCCAAGGAAGAGGGGACGGTGGGCCAATACAAGCGTTCCAGCGGGAGGGATGGCTGCCGGGACCCCGACAATGATGTGGCCACAAGGCTGCTGGCCTCCTAGGGCATGTGGACATTGGAATCCACCCCTGGGGAGCCGTCTTTTTGACAAAACACCCTGCACTTGTTCTCTCTTCCTCCTGCCCAGGTGCCAGGGCCTTTCTAAATATTTACCTGCCCTGAGATAGTGAATCCTCGTGATCCCCCTTCAAGGTGCAGGTTATGATTAGTACCATCCCATTTTACAAGTGAAGGACCGGGTGCAGAGCAGGGCAGGGACTTGCCCAAGGTCACCCAGCTGGTGAGCAGTGGGCTTGGGAGTCTGGCCCGGGGCCGACGGGCTCCTGGCACCTTCTCACACCTCTCACTTCTCCCCACGTGGGAGAAGCCCCGCTCCTCCACCTTCCCGGCAGCTTGAGCACGGGGCCGCTTGTTAATGGGCTGAGGGATGGAATGGAGCTTGCGGGGCAGAGTGTGGACGGTAGATGAAGCAGGGATGGGGGGGCACGGCTGGGAGCCGGCCCTGTGTCTCTGCTCACCTGCTCACCAGGCCCTCAGCAGGGGGGTGGGGGTGCCAGCTTGCACAGGCTGGTCCCCTGACAATATGGAGATGAAGCACATCCCACCACCCACACACAGCACTCGTGGTGCACGGGAAGACGAATGGAGCTAATCAGGCTCTGGGCTGGGGGAGGCAGCAGGAGCCCCCAGGGACCCGCACAAACACGCGGCCTGGCACCGGGGCGCCTGCAGCTCCCCGATGCTGAATCCCAGGCGCAATCTCCCCTCAGCCTCTGTTTTGGATGTAAACACCCGGCTTCCTGCATGCGGCTGCCTGGTCCTGCCCGCTCTGCCTTGGTGCCAGGAGAGAGCAGTGGGGGGTCCGAGGGGCTTCCTTGGGCTTCCTGGACCCGTGGATGGCTGGTTGTTTTGAACATGAGCTTCAAAGGGGCCATCTGTGCGGTGCCAACGCCCACCGTCAAAGACAGCTCACCGTCCCCTGGAGTCCAGTTCTGGTGGCTGGCCGGAGTGTGCACCCCAGGCCTCTTGCGAGAGCTGGGCGTCTGAAGGGTGGGGCTCTTCCTGGCCTCACCAGGTGGGTCTAGAGTGGGCATGTGACGAGCAGAGGCCCAGCTCAGGCTCCCTGAGGGAGGGGCTGAGGCCTGGGGAGAGGAGGTCTACCAGAGCTCTGCCCTCTGGCCATGGCCTTGACCTCTGCTCACAGCAGCACTTGTAGCTTGGACAGGGGCGGGAGGAGAGAGTGCTAGACTGGGCCCCAGGGTCCCAGCTCTGTGCTGTGTGCCCTTAGGCGATCTGGTTTCA
>PVJI01023729.1:0-22962 GCA_004026765.1 Micronycteris hirsuta
TTTCCAGAAGAAAATCTTAGGTGAACTCCCTTAAGAAAGAAATTGAAAAGGTCCCATGTAGTTAGCTTTTCAGCAGGCAACTAAAGTCCTCTGCACAGGCAGTGGGGGGCTGGACTAGTCTCCCAGCACAAATAAACAGTTCTTCAAAACAGGTCCATGAAGGCAGTTGACTATATATTCCAAGCCCTACCTTGGGACTACATTCTGACAAGTGTGTATGAACTTATAAAGGTTATGAGGCAGAAAGTTTAAAATCAGGCCTTTCTCTAACATAGTTTCCAATGACATCAGCGAAATTATTTCACATTTTCCTTTTTCAATGCATACCTTGGTAAGTTCTGTGTTTCTTATACTTCTCTCAGAGCCTTTGTTTTCTTTCTTAGTTTGATGAGCTCACCAACTGCGTTTATTGTGGAATTTTTGAATTGTGTAGAGCTGTCTTTCTGTTCGCTCCCAGAAAGTCAGACCCTGCCCTCACACTAGAGAAAGTAAACCCAAACCAAGGCCATGGCCATGGTTTCCTACCAACAGACTCCCAGCTGAGCAAAGACAAACTCTTTTAACTCGTGGGTATCAACATTGTCCAAACTCTCACTTTAGTTTAGCATCACTGCGGTTTCGCTGCACTAGATAGCAAGTTGGAAGCCCTTCCCTAACGACCCCCTTGTGTTGGAACCCCACCGAATTTGAGGAGACTTTTGTCCTCCACGTCTATGTTCTATGCCTGGAAGAAGAGTCTCGATGTTCTTATGCAGACGTAAGAACTGAGAGACACGCCATTGGAATGCAGCGCTCTTGGGGACAGGGACAGGATTACTCTGGGGAAGGCCGTTGATGGACTGAAAGACTGTAAGCAGAACTTGTTTAATTGCTGCCAGAATCTAGCCAGGATAAACGGGTGAAACAATTGATTGTGTTGGACACTTGAAACCTTCAATTCTTAAAAGAGATTGAGAGTATTAACATTATTAAGAACACCCTGTATCTGTTGGGGATATTTTGCAGCAAGATCTGCTCTAGCTAGTTAAGTAGAAAAGTGTCTACTCAGCGGTATTACACAGCTCACAGAATCTCCAGGAGGGCCAGAGGAGGTGCTCTGAATATTGCATTTCCAGGAAAAGGCAGCAGGTCCAGGAGAAATGTCTACTCACAGCCCACGCGGCTGGTGTAGCAGACACCCAGCGGCTGGAATCTCTCACTGCTCGGCACACGAGATGCTAAGAATCACACGGAAACTCCACCATCGCTGCCTTTGCTCATGCAACCAGACATTCCCATCTCCTTTCTTGCTGTTAATTTCCAATCCTGCCAAACTTGGCCTTTGGTTTGTTTGTTTGTTTCTGGCTACTCATTTCTGTCTTTTAAGACTCACTTAAGTGTGCCTGCTTGATGGAAACTAAGTCACATATAAACTGCTGCAAATAAATACACAAACAAACAAATCCATAAATGCTACCGCAAGGAGCCAGGGAAACGGGTCTTTAACTTTCCAAGCGGTAACGGCCTTGAACTGGTATTTGGCGAGCCGTCTGCCGGGGGCTGCGTAGGGATGTAGGACTGCTGGAGAACGGCGTAAGACCTCTCCGCTCTCCCATTGGGACCGATGGGCATTGATGCCATTACACGGAGAAAACGTTGCGGAGTGTTATCTTATATTGGGGACCACTGGGTACTCCACTGTGGAGACGTTAGGTCTCTCCTCGTTGGACCCATCGGTAGTGTTCCTTTCCAGTCTTCATGATAAATGCACTGTGACCAAGTGGAGAGTTTGGGAACGTGGGTCACTCTGTGCTTGACGGCTCTGTATACAATGTCCGAGCGCTGTTTCTCTGTGGTCCCCTTGGAGGATGAGCTCCCTGCGGAACTGGAAGTTGGCCAAGCCAAATGGGGCTGTCAGGGTGGGGAGCCGGGGACTATGGGCAGTCCTGTCTGTGGGAGCAGGGCAGCCCCATGGGCCAGACTTCTGGTGGTTCGCCACTGGAGTGCGGAGTCTGCGATTTTCCTGGGTGCCACAGGTGACGTGGCTGGATGATCATGGTGGAACATTCTAGAATCTTGAGTTATTGTCGACATGGGAATTATTGGTTGTTACTTCTTAAATAAGATCCATCAATAAGGGGTATTGTGAAGCTCCTTCGGATACCGATAGGGCAGCGTGGCATGATGTCAGTGTCCAAGTTTGCCTGGGTGAAGTGTATTCTCAAGGGGTTTCCAGTCCAGTGGGCCAGAAACAGGAGCACACGGACGGATGCCGGTGGTACAGGTGGTCCAGGGAACAGTGTTCATTCCTCTGGCGGTCCCATCCGCCAGTTCATGTTCTGCCGTTACCAGGCCCTTGTTAAATTCCCTTGCTCACGATAACCCCGGTTCCTTTTACATCTGCCCATACCCTTCTGAAAGCGTTGCTATCTTGCTGCTCTTTTTCTGGACGGCTGCCTGGCCCTCTCCTAGGTTTGACAATCCATCTCCCGAGATCAAAAGAACGGCAACTCTTTAAGTGCAAGGCTCAGCTGTGTGCGGGACACAGCTTTTGGCAGCTGATTATTAAATGGAAAAAAGGGTCAGGAAAGTGATATTCTCAGCATTCTCAATTCTCTCCCCACTAAATAGATTCTTTTGTTAGTTCTTTTAAAGATAAAAGAAGTTCCCCAACACTTTTTTCTCTATTTTCTGGGCTCGGACATCTCTCAGGAATGAGCATGGCAACCCTTTGGGTGAGCTTTGCTGGGCTGGGGACCGCTGACTGTGTTGAGAGAGGTGAAGGGGCAGAATCCCACCGTACGCCGCCAGCCTGGACGGGCTCCCTCCCCCAAGACGCTGGATCAGGACGGGGGCAAGCTCCATGGTGGCTGCCCTTGCCTTTGGCCAGAAAAAGACAGGGGTGCCTGGTGGGAATTTTGTTCTTCATCAGAGGAAAACACTCTTATTTAGTTTACTTTCAAGGTTTTGATCTCTTGATTCTGCTTGTGAAACTCTTTGAACATCTGCATTTTATTTCATTTTATTTTGTTTTTAAGTCTTGAATCCATGTAGAGTTAATTCTTGTACACTGTGTGAGGAAGTGATCCAACTTCATTCTTTTGCGTGTCTGTCCAGTTTTCCCAATGCCATTTATTGAAGAGACTCTCCTTACTTCATTGTACGTATATTCTTGCCTTCTTTGTCAGATGTGTGTGGATTTATTTCTGGGGTCTCTATTCCGTTTCACTGGTCTATGTGAACATCTGTATTTCATTTCCCATCCATGCTACTATACGTGAAGTGAGATCTAATTCTGCTCTTTTCTTATTAGAATGATATCTGTTTTGTCTTCTGTAAATGGGAATCTACCATGAATACCTCCTAGCTCTGTTGTAAAGATGAAATGAAGTCATGTATACTAATATGCTTGATAAACATGCAGTATCTTTAAGATGATGCCCTTCCTTCAAAATGAACTTCTTGAGGTGGGTTTTCCCTTCAGCACCTTTTCAGGCAAAAAAATTTATAGTGATTGCAATAAGTAACTATAGTTGATATTTATTGAGAATGTAGTATGTTTTGATTATAACTTAGTATGTTGTTTATAATATTATATGATTGAATAGGCACAGAAACTCTGTGAAACAGTTACTATTATGACCCCCAATTTACGTTTGAGGAGCATGAGGCTTAAGGAAATTAGATGCTGGGCACACGGTCAAACAGCTAATCAGCAGAGGGGCCAGGACTGGATCACAGGGTGGTCAGACTCTAGATATCCAGCTCTCTGCACAGCTCCTCCCCTGCGTCTGTTCAGCACGGTCAGCTCCCTTTCTTATCTAAGAAGAATGATCAATGTCAGACCCACTTATTCTCTCCTAAAATCCCTCCTTGATCACAGTTTTCCATCAGCAACAGAATCCAATCCTGGCCCCAGACATCGCCCAGGTGCTGTGCACCAGCCCCACCAAACTCCAGGGTGTGGCCGCATGGGCCGTGACTTCTTACACGCCTATTTCCCCATTTGGCTCTAGGAACCTGGAGCGTGTTCTTCTTCTGTAGTCTATATCTTTCCTTCTGTAAACCCACCCTGTTCATTCAGTAAGCATTTATTGGTGGTTGCTGTCTGCTAGAGTTAGTTCCAGGGCCAAAATTAATGACCCGTCTGGACCTATAGTGGAGCAGGAGGAGAGAAGGACAAACCCCAAGGGACTGCACAGAATGACGAGCGCTGTGAAAGTCCTTTGGCTTTGCTTCCAATTTGTTCATTTACTTAGATACTCTATTAGGAGCCTTCAATGGAGCCCTGGCCCGTGTGGCTCAGTTGGTTGGTGTTGCCCCACAAACTAAGAGGTCGCAGGTTCGATTCCTTGTCAGGGCACATGCCTGGGTTGCGGGCCAGGTCCCTGGTTGGGGACCTGTGGGAGGCAGCCGATGGATGTTTCTCTCGCACATCAACCTTTCTCTCACTCTCTCTCTCCTTACCCTTTCTTTAAAAAATAAATAAATAAATACAATCTGAAAAAAAAAAAAAAGAAGACTTGAGTGAAGCAGACAGTACATTAGGAGCTGGGGATATCCCTTTCCTCTCCCTACTCCACTGTAATGATGGCAATGGGTATACAATAGTGACAAGTGTAAGTAAGTAATTAAAATGATGACTACATATTGGAGTGAGTGGTCCTAAGAACTGAGGAGCCAAGTGCTAGGATAACAAAAGTAAGGTGGGAGAAGGGGTCTAAAGTGAGAGTAACCAGGGAAAGCTTCTTCCAGAGGTAACTTTTGAACTTGGAGGAGGAACTAGCCGTACTAGTGTTCCAAGTGAAACAAGGGGAAGTTCAAAGTCCTTGAGGCCACAAAGAGCTGGTGCTGTTCAAAGACTAGAAAAGAGGTCAGTGTTAAAACTGGCAAGGGGGAGGGGGATTTAAGGGGACTAAATGGTAATAGAAAAAAAATACAACCCCTCAGAAAAACTTACCAGAGTTCCCTTCTCAAGCATTAAGCTGCTGGGATGGCTCACCCCTCTGACAAGACATTCTTTCATTCATTCCTCTGTAGCCAGTGCCTATTTGCTGCTCACACCCATGCACATCTTGAGGTCAGGAGCCATATCTCACCTTTGGAAGTTACTATAGCTCATGGTCCCTTGCCCGTGACAGGAACTCATTGAGTAGTGCTGACTTGAATGAATGAACAATGTGTCCAGCTAAATTGTCCTGGTCCGGCTCCTTAGGACCACCACTTACTCATTGGATGCCCCACATACGGAGAAATCACTGTCAAAGCGCAACTCGCTCACCTGGAGGAAGACTCTTCGGGGTGTCGTGCGCCCGTTCTTACTAATCAGCTTTTAGCCCTGATTGCCAGGACAGATGTGAGAACCAGGAACTGTGAATATCTGTAGGGTTCACTTCTCACTGTGTCTGCTTTCATGTCCGTTGGTAAATTCCACGCCCAGAGGCTCGTTATCTGCACACACACAACAGCTATATCATAATTAGTCTTGAGAAAGGCTGCATAATAGAACGATGCTCACACTAATTAGTTGCTGGGTTGAGGGAACTTTTTTGTTTATTGACCCCAGAAGCTTTTGTGCTTCTTCCTCGGACTTCTACCAGACGGAGAATTCCTGCTTTGTGTTTTAATTTGTAGCTATTGTCATCAGCATTTCCTGAGCACCGGAAACCTTGCCCCCATTGATTATTTATGATGTGACAGACATTATACTAACCCCTTAGACTACATTGTCTTGCTTAATCCCCGCAGCAGCCTCCAGGAGGTTTGTTCACATTTTGCAAATGGGGACACTAAGGTTGCGACTTGCGAGCCAGCGAGGACTCAGGCTTGAACTTGAAGTCGGGACAGTCTATGTCCAGACGACTTTACTGTTATACCAGTGGTTCCTAAACTGACTGCCTCTTGCTCTTTGGGTATTCTAAAAAAAAATTAATAAGTTTGGTTTTTGTTTCAATGATAATCCTAAGACATTAATATAAGCATGCTTGAGGGCATTTATAATGGAGTCAAGTCAGATAGCTTTTGGCTCTAGCTTGTCTTTGTGTACTAGTTGCATTGAAGCAAATGATAATTCTAGTGCTGCGTTTGTCAAGCTGGGTTCCTTGCAAGGGGCTGCTTTTCTTGAGAGTAAGACAAAGAGGTACAATACACCTGTCACACCCAGTGACCTCCCAGGCAGGACCCAGAGTAGGATGCCGGAGGACTGCCTCGTCCCCACTGTGAGACCCAGAGCCACTCTGGTGCTCCTCGGGCTCTGGGACACCGGTGTCCTGGTAACACGCCCTGTCAGTGGGGATTCTTCACACCCTCCTAGTGACTCACGCCAGCTTTGCACTGATGTAAAACCTCTGGGAACCTGCGGGGAAATCAAAGCAGGCTGGCTGTTGCTCAGCACACAGAAGCAGGGAAAAGAAAAAGCTAAAGACTTTCTTTCTTGAGAAGTAAATACTGTTTTTAGAAGAGCTTATCAGACATCCAGAGAGCAGGCAGCAGATAAAAAACGTTCCTGAGGTCCTCCTGCACACCGGGCGCACGGCCCAGAGCCACGGCTTGGAGGTGGACACCGACACAGCACTTGCTCTGGCGAGACCTGCCCAAATTATGTTTATTCTACGGGAAATAGAAAGCATGATTTTCAGATCCTCACTCAGATGCAGAAGGCTAATCAGTTAAGCTGCTATGAAGGCTGCTGTCTAAAAACTGCGGAGAAGTCCAGGGGAATTCCTTCAGCTCTAACCTCTGCTGCGGCTGCAGCCGGCACATCGGGTACCTGGGGGTCCGAGAAATCCCATGTCTGGGGCGGGGAACATAGTTTACCTGCTTGAAATCTGGAGGACAGTGTGGAGAAGGGCGAAACCATTAATGAGTATAAAATCCCAGGCTACATAGTACCAAAGTCACATATTTAAATTTCTTGAGGACGCACAAGCAAACTCCCTTGCATTTTGCACCTTTACCACTACTGGGGCCGTGCTGAACGATAGGAAAATTAAAGAGAGTGTGGACGTAGCTCACTGATGTATTAGTTCACTAGGGATGCTGTAACAAAGCACCACAGACCGGCGACTTAAACAACAGAAATGTATTTCCTCACGATTCTGGGGGCCGGAAGTCGAGGATCAAGATTTCTGCAAGGTTGGTTCCTTCTGAAGTCTGCGAGGGAAGGATCCATTCCGAGCTTCCACCCTCAGTTCCTAAATGTCTGTCTTCTCCATGCATCTTCCCTCTGTGGGTGTTTGTGTTGAAATTTCATCCTTTCATGAGGACACCAGTTATACTGGATTAGGGTCCAGCCTGATGACCTCGTTTTAACTCCATTCCCTCTTAGAAGCCTCCAAACATGCTCACATTCTGAGGGATGGGGCTTAGGGATTCAACATGAATTTTTGAGGGGGACTCAGCACATCACAATTGAAAAGAGAAATCTATTTGGCAGCCAATGAAACATGGTTTGTGGACTGTACCTGCTGAAATTTTAAATATTCTACAATGCATGCCTTTCCCCTTTTTCATAAATCATGACTTAATTTTTGGTAGGTACCAGTCATGTACGATTCAGCATCAGATATGGTAGAAAATAATGATGTGCCCAGTGCAGACTACTTATTATTGTTTATAATAAGATACTTTCATTTCCGACTTAGGATCCTAATAGAATTTATGAAACTTTGTAAGATTTCTATGTCTTCATTATTACAGAAACAAAGCTTTTAAACATTTAAAATTTTGTCAGAAGTAAACGTTTTGCTTTCCTGTTTGGGGGCAGAAGAAGTCAGTGAATCTGTGTGTGGGGAGGTCACTGTCAAGAATGTAAGATAGTCTATACATTGAGGGAGAGGCAGATGCTTTTGCTGAACAGAGGAAACCCAAACATTAGTTCCCCCAATCCATGGTTCTGTGTGTGTGTGTGTGTGTGTTTGTTCACAACTGTAGTTAAGGATATTAGTACCACCAGCTGTGGCAGCCTATAACAACTGTCACACCAACCACATGCACGCACACACGTCCTGAATCTCTACCACAGCCATCAGAAATGCGTGCTCCCTGCACCGGTACATTTGCAGACAAAATTGTACTGACATTCTAGAGGCTACCTATATAAAGTTATACATTCTTTGCAGAATTTACCTTGTTTTAGCTATGTTTGCTTCTCTTCAATTTTACTTAATGCTTAAAAACATTCTTTTGCCAAAGGTGAAAAAGACAAAGTTTAGCAGCTGAATATTGAATACACACACGCATGCGTACCCACGCAGCTTTGGCTGTTTTTCTGTAACTGTCTACGAGAGAGAAACTGCTGGATTAAAAGCCCTGGATTCTCATCTCCAATGCTCTTCTCTCTGACTCTGAAAGGAAAAAGGCACAAACACTTTCAGCTTTATGTTTTAAGCTTATCATGTTTGTACATTCCCAAATGAATGGCTAGGTTTAGCTAATTCAATGTAGATGTGTTGAGCTAAAAAGCAGGGCTTTAGCTTGGTGAGTGTGTACCTGGTACACACTTTCATCAGACGCCAACACACGCCTAACTCAACTGTACACAGGCGTGTACCCTAACGATGGCCCCTTGTTTGATGGGTTGGGGAAGCTAATCGTTACCTGGAATGTTTCCCACAAAAGAAGGGAAATGGAGAAACAGGAGGGAAATCGGCTGAAAAAGCGGTAGAGAGGAGCCTTCAGGTGGAAGAAGAAGGGCTTCGTCTACGGATACGGGGTTAGCTGCTTTGGAAGTAACGAACATATCGAAGGACTTCTATTAAGTTTGTTCTGTGTGGTTGATGGCATAATTTCCTTATGTCCTCCACTAAACCTTCGGCGAAATCCACATTACTCACCGCTGCTTTCAGAGCCGAAATGTCTGTTTGGAGGAGACGCAGTGAAGTGCCGAGTCACCTCAGAAAGAAGCGGGGGCAAAACAGAGGTCCCTGAAAGGTCTGAACGCGCTTTGCTCAGGTCTAGACATGGATGCAGGATGTCTTTTATTCCCATTTACTTGATATCAGAAAGGCAGATGGTTGAGGGGGAGCAGTAGATATTGGTACGAAATAGGACCGATGAGCAGAAGAGAAGGGGCATAGTGAGATGAAGAACAGGTATCAGCCTGTGGGCAGCATCGGGGCTCAATCGTATGCACGCCTGTGTATCTTCCATTTGCAGTCTAGTCAGGTGTACGTGAGTATTCCACACATAATTCTAGAAATAAGTGCACTGAGTCCACTTATTCATTTCTTCCAAAAGAAGAAATGAAGTGAGTGGTATCAAAGATGAAACAACAGAACAGTCGGACGGAGACATTAGATGAGGGTGACAGAGTAAGAAAGAGGACAATAGAGTATCTGAGGACGATAGAGTAAGAAAACTTGTTTAAAGGTTATCCTTTTGATTTTTAAATAAAAGTTTCTTCCTGCATGGTGGCCCTTACTATATACTACCCAATTTAAGCTGAAATACTGGGACATTTAGTGAATGGTGCCGCATCAGGAAGCCTAGCCAGCTAGTATACCTGGATTCTGGGCGGATCTTGGAGTCGCATGTTCACGGTGCAGAAAGCTTTATTATACATTCCGAGGCACAGCAGTCATGGGGCAAAGGATTCGGTGGCTGGGCAGGTAATGTGCAAGCACAGACCTGTTCTTTTCAACAGATTCGTGAAGCTTTGGGGGGATCTTGGTGATACCCAGGATTTGGGGCATATTGACACGGTGGTAGCACTGTTTGACAGTGACGTGGTCCCTTTCCTGACTCATTTCTCATGGTTTGTTGGATGAGTCCCTGCAGGCAAGCTGGAGTGGTCTCTGTGACGCGCCTCCTGCTGTCCCCGTCCGCTGGCACCCTTGACCTCTGAGTCTGCACTGCCCCTTTCTGAGTGCCCCTAGCTTCTTCATATATGAATTCCACCTCTTAGCGGTATCATCTCTTCTTCCTATTCGTGACTAATTCTTCCCATGGCTTCACTAACCCAAAGCCACTTTATTTAAATCAGTAGCAAATAGAGGTTGACTCGCTTTAGTTAAAACCTGGATTCCTCTCCATCAATCTCTTAATTTAAAAAAAAAAAAATGTTTTTTACATACGCAGCAGGCCATCTGGGAAAAAAAGGAAATAAGCTTATTCAAGAATTCTCAACTCTTCTACTTTTGGAATAACATTCCCCCTCAAGGTCTTTGAAAAACCTATAAATTGACATCTTTCTCTCAATGCCTCCTCGCAGCCCTGTTTCTTCCCAGATTTTCCTAATCTTGAAATGGGACGGGGTGTTGCCCTGTACCAGCTACATGGCAATCCCATTGCTAAAAAGGCCTGTTAACTGACGGAAAGGAAATGGTGCATGCTGTGTGATTATCCTTTGTCTCCTGAGAACAGGTTTGCTGTGACAAGCTCTGATATAAGTTGCTGATAAAAGTTTAAATGAGTGCTTCCTTTCCAGAAAGAAATTTGATGATACACACCTAACGCTTTAAAAATATGCTGGCCTCCAAGCCAGGAGACCCCCTTCTAATAATATACGCTAAGGCAAACCTTAAACATGCGGTGATTTGTCTGCCAAACACACATGGCGTCACTATTTATAACAACAAAAACAGAGAGCATGCCAAGTGACCAACAAAAGGAGAAGGGTTATAAAAAATATGGGCTAGAATGTCATTAAAAAAATGCTACTTGGTCATGTTTCAAAGTATCCAAGGCAATGGCGGAAAAAATAGTACAATAGAATTTTATGTATGATATACTTCATCAACTGTTGATGTGTTCCTAGTTAAAGTATATGTTACTTATAATCATAGAAAGGAAACAAATAGAAGCTGCTGTTAAATCTCCATATTGTGAAGCTGTGAGTAATTTGTTAACATGTATGTGTTTTTAAAATTGTCCTATACAAGCCCATATTACTTGCAAAACTGGAAAATAAACATGTTTTAATGAAGAATTAAATAATTCCTTCTTCCCTTAAGGCTAAATCTGCCAGACATGCTTTTTCTCCCTAGTAATTCATTCTCTGTGTGGATATTCTTTTCCATCATTTCTTCCGCAAGGTTGTAATGAACTAGCAGCAAGAGCAATAGGCATTGAAGCCATTCAAATAGCGGTCACACACACCCATGGTCTTTAATATGAATATGTACTCTGAGAGTACTTTACAATGTTGAAAGACCCTCACACAGCAATCTTGAAAACATTACTGTCACGGAAGCTCCGTGGGAGCAGAATGTAATCTTGTTTGCCATTATATCCTAGCATCCAGAACGGCACCTGATAAATAGTGGGCATAGAGCATGCATCTGCTAAATAAATGTTTTGTTTTGTTTTTTCAGTAGTAGTAGAATGGGATCTTAGAGGTTGTAATCTCACATGATGCTCCTGATGGTCCTCTGAGAAGGACACACTAGGTTTTCTTGTCCCCCGTCTAAAGGACACAGATGCAGAATGATTGATTTGCCCAACATCCCAGAGCTGGTATAGGGCAGACATGGGTTAAAGGCAGTTCCCTCAGTGGAGACTTGGTTCTCAGTCCAGTCCTCACGGACTTGTCTCCTCATTGCCTTACTAAACAAATGGCCATGGTGACCCTTACTACCTTAGTGTCTAGCAGGATTTTATTCCGTTCAGAATTTCAACATGCCTGGGCCCAGAATGTACTGGAGCTTGGCTCCTCTGCTTTCTCCTCACCGCCTCTCTCTCTTACTATCACAGCTGCTCTGCACTGAGCGCATTGTCTGGGTTTTGAGTACTCTACGTAGGATGTGGTAAAGATGGCACTCCAGGCACTAGGATTAATAGCCACATGGATCCTTTCCAGAATATTTCTTTTTAGGAAAGTCTTAGGACTTTCTGAACACTTTCAAATGTATCTTAAAACAATCTGTTTCTAATAAAATAATGAAAAATTTTACATGCTTACTGTGAAAGAGATGAGCACTTTCTGTCAGCAACTCAAAACCTACCTGCCCCAGGGGATACAGGCTTGTAATCCAAAATAAACTGATGAACAGAATAGAAACAGAGGGATAGATGCAGGGAACAGACTGACAGCTGTCAGAGGGGAGGGGGGTTGGGGGGCTAGATGGAAGAAAGTGAAGGGATTAAGCAAAAAACATGGACACACACACACACACATAACACATAGACACAGACAACAGTGTGATGATGGCCAGAGGGAAAATGTGGACAAAGGGAGGGAAATGGAGACAGAAACTTTGCTTGGGGCGAGTGATGGGCGCATAATGCAGTGTGCAGATGATGTTTCATTGAGTTGTACACTTGAAACTTGTATGGTTTTGCAAACCAGTATCACCCCAATAAGTTCAAAGGGGGAAAAAAATGAAGGGCATCCCTGTGAGTTTCCAGGGTAGCCATGTGCTGGTTGGGATCATCCATGGGAACAAGGACAAGTCCCTTCTCAGGCAGGTGCACTTTCCTCTCACATTTGATGATGGCTCGTTTCCTGTTTGCATCCCCTTCTGCTTGGGGAGGAGCGACGGGAACCCTGGGGTGTTATCTGATGTGTAGCGTGTAGGTACCTCCTTCTGCTGACGTGTCTTTTCAGTGTGCACTAAGGCATCCTACTGCGTCACATCAGGATCATGGTGATCACACTGGCTCATGAAACCTTTGAGAGTAGCCACCGCCGTGTGACTCGATGGCAAAGCACAACACTTTGCCCTGTTAGAGCCCTCCCTGCTCCAGGCCAGGTCACGATCCCCCTGCGCATAGCAAAGATTTCTTTCACAGTAACCTTGAACGGCCACTACAATGGGACGTCACTTTCCCCCACAGAGTTAGTTCAGGCTTCTATTTTAAAGACCAAACAAATAAAAGTGTTGAGAATTCATGCCTGTATGTTTGTAATTTTATTCTCTACAAATGATTTCTGTTTGAAGAACTGAACTACTACAAGATTCTGATGGAACTTATACTCCTTACTTTCCTTGGGAAATACTATTTTTCATATACTAATGGAGTGACTTTCTAACTCCAATTCAAGTGTTCATTTCTTCACTCCATGTGCAACCAGTCTTATAATGGACCAGGCTCTGAGGACAAAGATGCAAAAGAATAGATACGGTCTCTACCCTCATACAACAGAGGAAATGCATATTAAATACTTAGATACAAAAGATAATAGTTCAGTTCTAATTTGCATAAGAGCAACAAGAGTCACAATGGAAGTATCTGGCTGTGGGTGGAACCTGTTTTGTCTTGGAGCTCTGGGAAGGCTTCTTAAGGAAGTAAGATTGAAGCTAAGATCTTAAGGATGAGTAGATGTTGGCTAAACAAAAGCAAGATAGGAGTAGAAGACACTCAGGGAGACAGACCATAATGTGCAAAGGCTGAGATGGAAATAACCCAGGAAAATTCAAAGGACCACTGTAAGGAAATTGGTGTACACTGAGCCAATGAGGTGTGTGTTCTTGTGTGGTACAGATTTTACTTATTTCACTAAAGATTTACTAATCAACTGTATCACACTGGGCACCGTGCTATGGGCTAGGGATATAACAATGAGTAGAGATGATGCCTTCTCACCACAGATATAAGTGCTGTGATGGGGGAAATGAAGAGAATGGGCTTCTAAATAAGACCAAGAGGGCAACACATTGGAAGGGGTGTCAAACTGGTACCTGAGAAGCACTCCCAAGGTGGAGGTAGTGGAAGTGTGGGGTTGATGAAAAAAAGTGTGGGTTTGAAGGCCAAAGGCTAGGAGAGAAAAATAATCCTGGGCTTGGGAAATTAAAATGAGCATAAGTGTAGAGAATCCAGTAAATGGAGGTGATTTAAATAATGAGTATGATATAAGCACAAACTAAGACTGGTAGGAATTGACTCCAGATGTAATGATTAATGGCTGCAGAGGTCAAGCATCAGGGAACGGCCCCTCATCTGGTTCCACTGCTGGATCATTGCAGACCTCGAAGAGTCACTGACACTCCTTTCGTCTCGATTTCTTCCTTCTTTCCATAGGGCAGTTGGACTAGGTTCTTTCCACAATACTATCAGATCATAGTAGATCATAGATTCCATAACGCTGTTTAAAATCCCTCAGGTAGACTGGGTAAAGCTGCAGAAGTTGTTCCCAAGTTTTGGAGGACACAGAGACAAGCAGTCCATCAGTAAAATGTACATATAAGTCCCACACAACCCTGCTTTTGATCAGAAGCAATATGACCAACCCAATTTTCTTTTGTATTCTCAAAAATTTGAGCCCTGGCTGGGGTAGCTCAGTGGATTGAGCGCAGACTGCAAACCAAAGTGTTGCCGGTTCAATTCCCAGTCAGGGCACATGCCTGGGTTGCAGGCCAGGTCCCCAGTGGGGGCCACGTGAGAGGCAACCACACCTTGATGTTTCTCTCCCTCTCTTTCTCTCTTCCTTCCCTTCTGTCTAAAAATAAATAAATAAAATCTTTAAAAAAAAATTTGAATACTTTGTTATGTAAGAAATCAAATTAACCTCATGCAAATGCAAATTCCTTCATCTTTCCATGGATTTTTACTGAAGAATCCTCACCTTTTCTATTTAGATTGAACCCAAAGTGGACTTAAGCTCTGCAGTGTGTCCAAGGAATGCTATAATGGCCTGCCAGTTGCGTCAAAGACATAAGTTGATTGGCAGGGTGCAGATTAAATGGGCAATTGCTTGGTTTCTTGGTATTTAGCAAGTTAATTAATGAATATAAGATAAATGTCAGACTCAGGTAACACAGAGAGAGTGTGCTCTTGCCTTTACCTGGGAGAATTGAGGAGAGAGTTCCATCCCCAAAGTGTTCCCTGAAATGAACAACCTACATTAATTAGCTAGATCAAATAGTGTTTACTATTCAGAGTAAGTTCAAGTTTTATCAAATAAATGTATTCAAAAACCTCATCAGTATGGCATCCATTCAGATTTATGTATGAAATAGGGAAATACTAGAGAAAAATATGCAAATTATTGCTACAAACATCCACTCTTGCCCAGGAAGAAATGTGTAGAAATTGAGACAAGGGAAACCAGAGTTATATCCTGGTGAACATCCTAGATTATTCCCTGAGGATACCATTCTAATTTACAGCCATTGCCTCAAATGTCAGTCAAAGACTGGGGATTATTAAATATTCAGATATTAAACAGAAAACCTTCTTTGACCTTCTGGTATCTTCGAGCTTGGGAGTTCTGGCAGGTGTCTTTGAACTTGGAAGTTCTGGTTATCTCACCTTTCATGGATCAAAAGGAGGAGACATAATGACAAGCAAAAATAGAGGGAGTGGAAGTGTAAATCTCTTTGGTATAGAAATGGGGAAGCTGAAGATATGCATGAACGACATGAATGCGCATGAGCGGCAACTTAGCAGGATTGGAGCAACTCCTGACCTGATTGTGTGGGGTGCAGCCCTGAGCTTGAGTAAAGGAAGCTTAGGGCAGGTACTTTTTGCAGAAACACTCCTTTGCCTAGTTTATGATGATTTTTAGAACTTATCTGAAGAGGTGGTGAGGATATGAATGAAAAAGTTTCAAGCTCTGCTTAAGTATAAACTGGGATTTGTGCTTTTGTGGTTGGCATCATGTTCCCTCTCATGCCAAGCTTTTGGGCCCTTTTGGACACAGGTCCTATGATCCAGGGAACAAAGCCCTGATCCCTGCTGGCCATTGCTTTTGTCCCCGGGTTCCTCTGTGGTTTAGCACACTCAGTGACCTGCTGAGCCAGTATATCTTGATGATGATGAAGAATATTAATTATGCAGAGAAATGACCTCTTGTTCTTAGTCTGTGATCATGTTAATGACAAACTGCTAGCCTTTACTGAGCTTAGGCTATTGTGCCATGTTCTGTTTTCAATGGATTTTATACAACTCATCTCATGTGGGTTTTCACCCTATGAAGTGGTACTATACATAAGCCCATTCATAAGTGAGGCATCTGAGATACAACTACATGAGTTAGCTTTCTCAGAGCCTCATAATAACTTAGGGATGGAGCCAGGATTTAAACTCTGGCCACCTGGCTCCAGGGCCTGTACCTAACCCACATATTTCCACCATTACTGTGGACCAAATGGGGCAAGGATCCTAGAAGCATTTAGCAATATCCTTTCACTGTGATTCTGACCAGGGTCATCTTTGGAGCCAAAGTTGACATGTCCTTTTCTACATTGCATTCTCCTTACGAAAAGGAGATGGCAAGATGATCAACTGGAAAAGGAGGAAGTCTTTTGAATTAAATCCTCGTAATTTTATTTACCCGGTGTGGCCCAGATGGATACATTCCATTTGCTTCACCCTGGAGTAGGATTTCTTGCAGAGTCAGAGCTCCATGTGGTTCATGGCTGGTCCTTCATACAGGAATACCTGGCCAAATCCATAGCAGAGGGCACACATCAGGACTGGCAGCACCTTGACATTGGGCTCATCAGAACAGATGCCCATCAGCTGTCCCATGGGAAGGGAAGGTGGGAAGTGGGGTACTAATCAAAGCTTTTGTAGGGCTCCTGTGAGCGGTGACCTGGCTCCTTCTTTCAGAGACGACTGTTGTGTTTCTGTTTTTCAAGTAGGGCCCCTGATGGTATTTTGTCTATTCAATGCGGGCAACCAATAAGATCCCAGGCACTTATAGGTGCTCCCCTAGAGCTGGACTGCATCACTCCTGCTGACTCTCATCGTCACTCCCCTGGCTGCAGCAAGTGTGCACATGCGCACACACATCCATTGTCTGTCCATTGAATCATTTCATTCCTGGTCAGAAAAGTGGCCCATCCCTGACGCTTCCTAATGTGATGCTTTTCTTTCTCTTTCTTTTTATTTGCATCGCAGCTGAATCTAAGAAGAAGAAAAAGGAAGGCAAGAAACAGGAGAAGATGCTGGACTGAGAGGGGCCACCTTCGTGGGACACGAAAAGGACATCAGCAAACAGGAGCAGTTAACTCTTGCATTTATACCTACCGTAGGCTTTTTATTCAAAAATTATCTATAGCTTAAGTATACAATAGGCAGAAACAAAAAGAAAGGAACATTTTTGTAGTAGCATTTTTAAAATGTATACCATAGTACCACTAGGGGCTTATAATAAAGGACTATAATCCTATTTAGAAAGTTGACTTATAGTACATGATAAATGATAGGAAATTGAGGTAAGTTTTTTTTTTTTGAAATTATGTGATATTTTCCATTTAAAATCTTTTTTTTTTTACATTTTTTCTTTGGCAGCAATTTAAATGTTATGACCATGTAAACCTCTTCTCTTATTAGGTCATTTTTCACCTAGACTTCTTTTCCCAACTGAGAAAATATATACTAAACAAGGCAGCAATAAAATATAATCATCCTATTTGAGGAAAATACCTTGTTTTCTGCCAGTGATTTTAAAACATTTTTAGTCAGCAAAACGGGGTGGGGGGTGCAGAGCATGAACTAGTTCAATGTTGACTTTTTTAAAGAAAAGCATTAAAACATGAAATTCTTTCACTTTGGCAGAAACATTTGTTTTCTTGATGAAACTATTTTTCCATCTGAGGAAAAAAAAGAGACTAGGAAAATAAATCAAGGTAATGATGAAACAAAGGTGTTTTGTGTGCAATAATTTGATATTGACACCTTCCTGCATTTGTCAACTACACTCCCCCAGTCAACCTGCGAGCGGTGAGAATTTAGCCACAAACTAATTCAGTCCCTCTTGAGCACAAAAGTTATAGAGGGATTATATAGATGTACATATAGATAAGGTATGAGTCTATAGATATTTCTGTGTCTACATCTCTGTATTTTTAACTTCCTATCAGTAGTTAGTGGCTTAGTCTGGTGGCACTGAATTGAATAAAAGTCCCAAAGTAGTCTAGTAGTTAGGAAAATGCTTCTTAATATGGAACAAATCTGGGCTTTACAACCCAAGTCGGGATCAGAGTAATGCAGTGCAGCAAGAATTCCTGCTTTAGTATCCGCCATAAGCGTGCCAAGGACTGCTCACCCCACTCCTCCTATCTGCTGGGCTCTAAGCAACAGTCTTTAAGTAAGCAAGTCGATGTTTCTATTATTCAGAGAAATAGTCTCAGAAATCAGCTGGGGTTAGCTTCAGGGCACTTCCCCTGAAGGAGCCATCTCTAATTTTAAAGTGATAAACAAGAATAAACAAACACCTATCTACTCAGTTAACTGTAAGCCCATTTTGAAAACGATCATTTCAACACACCTTGGGCAAGCCATACGGTAATTGCAAGCTGCTCTGATGGTGCCGCCAAGGTATCTTCAAAGCTAAATTGTTTTTGCTGCCTCGTTGAAGACTTTACTCAAGTGAAGAATGAACATTGAGCGGATACCAAGGGAAGATACCCATGTAGCCCCACTAAGTCCAAACCAACTGCTATTGGGAAGTAGCAAAAGGGGCGGGCTTCTGGCCACATACGCTGACTATTTTATGGGCCGATGCTTAATACAAGCAGAGTACCTTGTAAAGTACAAATGACAGGCACATGAATAGTGAATGCGGTCCTTTTACAAGCAGACTGTAATAGGAAAGAGTGCTCACGAGGATGGATGGAGGAGATAAAAGAAAGGCATTGTCTCCAGTGGGTGTTTAGACAGCCATGTCCCCTAAGGAGAGGGATGATGGAAGAGTCTGCAGCAAATTTTCTTAGCTTCTCACACAATATTGCTTCACCATCAGCTTTTAGCTAAAATAGCGCCCATGAATCAGAAATGAACTAAGGTGAACTGGAACAAAACCTCCCAAAGGGACCACAATCCTGTAAATAATCGTGGCATCTCTATTCAGGCATGGCAGGAAGCCAGGGGTTCTTCGCTGTGTCGGTGATGAATTCTAACAAACCATATACTAATAACTCCCCGATTCTCTGTTAAAGGCAAGGATGGAATGCCAATCTCCATCACGTAGGGTGTGAAATTAGACCTTCTCTAAGTCCGAGAATGATTCTACCCCAGCTCAGCTTTAAACACCTTGCTAAATTGCTCTGACATGTCGAAAACGTAAATACAAAAGGACAAGCTTCAAAAATCACTGATTCTCACACACAGGAAAAGAAAAGACCATTCTCAAGCATTTCAGAGAGTTCTCCAGCAAATCGCTCTCTTCCCAAATGTTCTGAGTTTTATGAACTTTACCCTAAAGTTCAGTAAGCCTTGAAAGACAGGGGCATGGGGGAAGTCAGCGCTGATTTCTTCAATGGCCTTACTGTGAAATAAGCTTTCCTTCCAATAATTAGGAGGGCATAAGGCAGCCTTGCCCAATCCTAGCGACACAATCCTTCAGTGACCAGAAAGTGCCCTTGTTTAGCTCAGTGACTGAATCCACGCCACTGGACTCTGGTAGACTTGCTGATTTATCCTGAATATATGGACGCTATCACACGTTATACACAGATGTTAGCGAGAAGAGGAGCTAGGAGGACCCTTTGACTTGATATATTTCTGGGATGACATCTTAATGTCTTGTTAACTCTGTAGGAGAGGCACTCCAAACAGAATTTAACACTCTGAATATTAAGTAAAGTTCTGCTAAATTGTATGGGTGAGAATTTAATGAAGTTATTAAGTCTAATAATTACATTATTTAATTAAAAAGTTAAATAACCTCTGTTGTTTGTCCTTGACTGTAAGGAGTCTTATTGAAAGGATACAATTCTTTTCCCATTGAGAAGATAGATAATTTCTTTAGAAATAAGATACACACATTTTTCCCTGTAATATGTAACTCTTGGCTTCATAATTCTGAAAGTCTTTAATTGTTTTACAACTTCTTTAAATGAAAAACAGGTGTAAATAGGCTTTAAGAGGCACTGCATGAAGCAATAGAAAACAGGACTTTCACAAATGGTATTATTTTGAAATAGTGCTCAAACATTAAAATCAGAACTTTATCAATCTTTAGTCATGGGATTTTCTAATAGTCAAGCAAAGGGCTTTCTTCCCATTAATCTCCTCCCAAAACAATAAGGTAGACACCCTTGGAAGTGGAATATCAAAGCATTCAATCTCCTTTCATTTTTTCTGGCTTGCTTTTAATTCAGTTTTAACCCTTAAGCTTTCAAAAGCGGAGTCAATCAGAAAGTGAGGGTGCCAGGAAATCATTTTCTGGGACTTCCATATAAACTTGAATTTTAGATTCTTCTTTGGGGTAAAACAGACTCTTATATGCAAGGCTATTTCTAAATTGCAAAAATTCTCTCCCCATCTTTCCCTGCATTGCCATGGTTTTCTCCTGTTTCCCCCCCACTTAATCCCTGCTGCCACTATCAGACAGACAGATAGACAGTGAGACAACCTTTTCTTCTTACATCTGAAAACCTTAGCAGCAGACAGTAACTGCTCCGGGTCTGTCAAATAGATGCATTTTCAATCTGCTTTTCAAAGATACAGAGTTTTGGAATAAGGAACACAGGAGAAAGAGGCACAAAGTTATTCTGAGCATCCTCAAGGAATGGCTAGTCAACCTTGGTTGGACTCTACCTCCCTGGGAAGGGAAGCTGTGCACCATTTTAACCAGAGAAAAACAAACCCATCTTAGAAATCTGCCCCTGCCCTCCTGTGTGTTCTTCCCGGTCTTCCACTTTTCCAAGCAAGGCACCGGAAGTCGAGGAAAATGCTCAGACCTGTGAAGGTCTTGTGTAAAATAATGGCATGCAATAATATCTCGGCGCAAAGGAATGCAGGCTTATGTGTGTTTGCTTTTTTAATTTAAAAAGAAAAATAAAAACAGCTCTCAATGTTTAATTTCTGTGAAGCGATTTTTTAAAAAGAAGGACAAAATTTCAACATACAGAACATTGCTTGATGTATGTCTTATGTACGTATTCATTACAACTTCTGTATTAAGTTGCCCATGGGGTTAGCTAAGGAGGTTATATATCTAAATTATTGCCACATAGTTTCTTTCGTTCTTTGACAATGTGCGTGGAAGCCATAGACTTTACATAAAGAATAAAACCATGGACAGTCCTGACGTATCAGAGGGATGCCTTAGAGACTACACAGATACAGTGATTGTATTCATACATTCAACTTGCTCTTAGAGCTACAAATGTTACATAAAATAAACCAATCACAGAGAATGATTTCCCTCCCCCACTGCCTTTAATGATCAGATTCATCAAACACAGGACAAAAAAAAAATCTTCAAGTCTCACACTTGGTGAGATTTTTGGAGAATTACATGAATACCTTAGTTACTGTAAATGACAAGCAGATGCAGTAAGTCCAAGAGGTGTATGCTTTTAAGGTAGCTAAAACTAATCATTAAAATTCTTACCAATTTATTTAGAGATTTGCCAGTCTGCCGTCTCGTAGCAAGGATGAAGGAAGAGCTATCAGAGATGGATCTATTCTGGGATCTGGTGAGAAGAGTAGGGAGGATGCGGGTGATTGCTCTAATCAAGCATTTTTGAAATCTCTGAATTGCTCCCCTCTATATTAAGCTAAGAGATATTTGGCCATCTAAGGTAATGTTCTTCGGGCAGCATT
This sequence comes from Micronycteris hirsuta, assembly GCA_004026765.1. Classification (NCBI taxonomy): domain Eukaryota; kingdom Metazoa; phylum Chordata; class Mammalia; order Chiroptera; family Phyllostomidae; genus Micronycteris; species Micronycteris hirsuta. The sequence goes on from PVJI01023729.1 coordinate 21,418, forward strand.
TAGTTTAGGTTAATTAAAAACTAGGAAACAACTGGTGCTGGAAATTTGAATTCTAACTTGCTGGTAAATGCATTCTTACCAAGAAATATAATTATATCCGATATAAGATTCCACTTTCCAACAAAGTCCAGGGTCTATTGGAACAAATATTATTCTATGTTAATTACACAGATTAATTAATTCCTGAAAATCCCTTTGGGCATATTTCCTGTTTCAAATTCTGATTATACATTTCACCCCATAGGCCGTGACTAGTTTAAATTCATTAACTGATTTATGCATGTCTTGCCTCGACATGTTTATTGGGTTCTCAGCACTGTTATAGGTGCCAGAGATGCAGCAGAGAACAAAATGGACAAAAACAAACCCCAAACAGTCCTATTTTCATGGAATTTTCACTCCTGCTAGGAACACAGACAATGAACACAATGAATGACATTTGTTTAATTTGTAATTGATTTGAGAGAGATAGAAACATTGCTTTATTGTTCCACTTATTTATGTATCCATTGGTTGTTTCTTATATGTGCCCTGACCTGGAATTGAACCCACAACCTTGGCATATTGGGACAATGCTCTAACCAACTGAGCTACCTGGCCAGGGCCAATGATGTTTTGCTTATATATTGCTGCATAACAAACCACCTACTGACTTAAAACAACGATTATTTTATGATTTCAACTCCCCTGGTGGGTCGACTGGGCTCATCTGGGTGGTAAAACTGAGGGGCTGGGGTATCCAACATGGCTCACACACACGTCTAAATTCATAGATGGAAATATCTGGAAAATTGGACCCAAGTGAGCCTCTTAATTTCTCCCTGTAGTCGCAAGGCCTTGGTCTTTCTGCTTGGCACTGTCTCTCTCTACAGGATCTACCCAACAGTTAACCAGCCTTTTGGCAACACAGAATGCTCCAAGCACATAGCTGGAAGCCTCCAGGCCTTCCTAAGGCTTAGGCCAGGATCTGGTCCAGCGCCATCTCTGCCCCATCCTAATGGTTAACGTGAGTCACAGGGCCAGCCCAGAGTCTGGAGGAGGGGATGACAGTAGGGAGTGAATCCCAAGGAGGCACGTATGGGTCATGGGGGGCCATGTTTGGGGACAAAGGACATAAAGAAGTCAAATATATATGACAGGGTGGTAAGTGCAACAGACAGAAAGAGCGAAGGGCAATGCACAGTGTTGGGTGTGTGTTGCTGTTTTAAATAGAGCAGCTGGGAAACGCCTCCTGGTGAAGGTGGCATTCAAGTCAGCAGCAGCCATCAGGGGAGGGAGCAAGTCAGGAGTTATCTACAGGGAGAATGGTACAGGCAGAGAGCAGTCAGGGCAGCCAGTGCAAAAGCTCTGCCATGGGAGTTTCTAGAATATTCCAGGAGTGGCAGGGAGCCAATGGATGAAGAGATCAAAGGGAAAAGGAATAAAAGATCATTAGAGTTATGGGAAATGAGGTCAGCACCATGGAAGTCTGGGTGCCAGAGGAATCTTATTTTTTTTTTAACCTCTTTTTTTATCCCCGCCCGAGGACATGCTTATTGATTTTAG
>PVJI01023730.1:0-23067 GCA_004026765.1 Micronycteris hirsuta
TTCCTTGAATGCCTCCAGCTCAGGTCCACCTCTGTGACTTTGCATGGACTGTCCTTTCTGCCTGGAAAAATCTTACCCCAATATTCTCAATCCCCCCTTTATCCAGGTCTCTCCTCAAATCTCCTACTCAGATCTCCTACCCTATCTCAGCCTATTCCTCCTGGCCCCATCAACTCCTTACCTTGCTTTGCTTTCTGACGTCATATTTATTTCTATCTACAAGCATATATTATATAGTTCCTTAGTTCTTGGATCCCCCACTGGAGTTTAAGTGCCATATGGGCAGGACCTTTCCCTGCCATGTTCACATGGTACAGGACTCAGAAAACTCCCCAACATGTTACTTAATAAACTCTTGTTTAATAACAATTAATTCTTTTCCGGGTTTGTGCAGATTAAATAAGGCAGTGCATAGAAAGTGCCTAGCATAGTGACAGAGTAAGTACCCGGTACATATAAGCTACTATTATCATCTTTCATCACTGTGTCCTCGGCATTGCCCTGCATAATCATTGCCACAGACCAGGTTTGCCATAAAGAGCTAGGTGGGTGGAGCAGATGAATGAATGGGCTGGGGAGTGGACTGGTAGGTTTTTGGGTCGATGGGTGGATGGATGGCTGGATGAACGGATGGATGGACGATATGATGGAATGATGGATGAATGGGTAGCATGAATGTTTGGATGGATGGATGGGTAGAAAGAATGGATGGGTGGGTAGACAGATAGGTGGGTAGATGCATGGATGTGTAGATGGACAGATGGATGAGTGTGTGGCTGGGTAAGTGGTGGTTTTAGTGAACACCCAGAGCTGCTGGCGGAAGCTTAGAGAATCTTTTCCACGAGATTTCGCAAGCCTGGCCTTGCAGCAGAATGCTCAGGAGACGGGAAGAGGGCAGGTTGTGTCATCAGGACCCCGTGCCTTCCCTGAGCACGTACACCTCCCTCCACTGTCTCCGATCCCCCCCCACTGTCCTTTCAGAGCAACTCCTCCAGTAAGGTGGTAGCCTGTCGTCCCCGTTTCCGGGGGAGAAAACGGAGGCCCAACAAGTTGAATTGGCTCATGCAGCCAGAGAGCAGAAGGCTAGGCCTCAGTCCTGGTCACGGGCTCTCTTCGTTCTGTGTGTCCAGGGGCTGAGAGGCGTGAGACTCTGGGGGCCGAGAACATGCCTTCCGGTGATGTGTTCTAGGAGCAGGCAGGGGGGCCAAGATTTGACAGCCAGCAGCTGCTCTTGGGTTTCAGGGTGGTGGTGGAAGTGCCAGGGTGAGCGCAGCTGGCCTGCCTTCGGAAGCAACCTCCTGATGCAGCAGTGAGGGCGGGAGTCAGAGGGGCCACCTGCTGCCAAGGCCCTGATTGGTCAGCTCAGGGAAGTGAGGGCAGGGCCGACCCCTCCCCCACCCCTTCTGCCCCTCCCGGGAGCCCCCAAGTACCACAGCTCAGGTGAGAGAAGGTATCAGCTCTCCTTCTCCTCCACTCCCAGGCTTCCTGCTTCCCTCTGAAGACCTACATGACACGAAGTCCTGCTTTTGCCACTTCCTGGCTGGGTGACCCTGGGCAAGCCGCTGACCTCCCTAGGGCCAGTTTTAAAGCTGGCAAAATGGGCTTTACAGCCACCTGCCCCTAAGCACCAGGATGGGTGTGACAGCCCTCCAGTGAAGCCTAGTGCACGTTAGGCACCTGACGCATGCCGGGTCCCTCCCCTCTCAGGGTCAGTGTGCCCAGGCCCAAGCCCGGAGGAAGTAGATGGGGCGTTTAGAAAACAAGGCAGTGGGGAATCTGGTTCCTCACACCTCGTCCACCCAGGGCTGAGACCATGATCGGTACCCCTTTGAATCCCCAAGTCCCAGCCAGGGTCTGACTCGCTGCAGGGCCTCAGGGAATATGTGTGAATGAACCGGGCAGGATAGAATGGAGGAATGGAGGGATGGAGGAATGAGCATCCTGGAGCAGGACTGGAACTGGACTGGAACTTTCTCTTTCATTTCCCCTGCCCCTCCTTTTCTTGCCCAGTGCCCCCTCCCCCACTCACACATCCACCTCTCTGACCTGGCCTTTCTCTCCCTTCAGTTGCCCCCAAAGGACCCCAAATCACGATGACGCCCACCAGAGCCCGGGTCGGGGACACAGTGAGGATTCTGGTCCATGGATTTCAGGTTGGCCTCTTTCTGAGCATCTGAGAGGGTGGGGGGAGGTGGGAGGGGCCCCAGCCAGGCACTAGCATCCCTGGCAGCATGCTCTGAGACCCTGCCCTTGACCTCCAGCCCAGCCTGCTAATCTAGTGATGGCAAAATTGGTTTCAGCGAGGAATGGCAAGAGGTACCTGCATTTCTGCTTACCCACCCAGAACTTGGAGTAGACGTAGCTCATAGGCCTGACATCCTCCCCAGCCCTAGAGTCTGCGTCTGCCTAGTGCTCCAGGAAGCCCCTCCCAACCGACCAGATGACAGTGCATTGCCAGGCCTCGCCAGGCCGTGACTCTGACCCCTTCCCGCTCTGGCCAACAGAACGAAGTCTTCCCAGAGCCCATGTTCACATGGACGCGGGTCGGGAGCCGCCTCCTGGACGGCAGCACCGAGTTCGACGGGAAGGAGCTGGTGTTGGAGCGAGTTCCCGCTGAGCTCAACGGCTCCATGTACCGCTGCACAGCCCAGAACCCGCTGGGCTCCACGGACACTCACACGCGGCTCATCGTGTTCGGTATGCCACGCCGGACAGGGGTCGGGGCGGCGCTCCGGGGACAGGCCCTGGCTGGCACCATCCTGAGGAGGAGGGAACAGAAAGCGCCTGAGTCCCCTACGTTTGCCCTGGGGAGGTACCCTACAGGGAGGCACTGGAGTTCAGCAATGAAAACCAGAGATCTCTGGGTTCAAATCCCAGGCCCACCACTTAGCAGCTGGGCCACCTTGGGCAAACAACTTAACATCCCTCAGTTTTCCCTCTGTGCCACGGTAGGGCTGGCACTTCTAGCCCACAGAGGCGTGGCTGCACCGAGAAAGTGCACATGATGCCACCTGGCAGGTGCGATCCGGATAGAGGAGAGTGTATGGCGTGAAGCCATACACTCTCTAACTCTCTTTGTGTTCCTCCCAACAGAAAACCCAAATATTCCAAGAGGAACGGAGGACTCCAACGGTAAGTGTCCACTCTCAGGGCTCCTCGCTTGGATGTGTGATTTCCAAGGCTCCAGGAGGCTCTGGCCCCCACACCTCCTGTCTGCCTGCCCTTGACCCCCACCCTGAGCCTCAGGCAGGACATTGTCTTCTAGTTCACAGAGCCTGGGTCCGGGTGGTCAGGAGTGGGCACTGAGGTAGTCAAGGGGGCTCGGCACCCCAAAGCAGCAGCAGGGATTTCCAGGGACTAAGTGTGTCCCCGACACCATCCACAGTGACTCAGAGAGTGACTCAGCTGCTCTGGCCCCAAGGACATGTGTCCAGCACTGACCATGGGGTTGTGTTCTGGGGCCCTGGACCACTCCACAGGGAGAGTAGCCAGGTGGCTTTGCTGAGGCCCTTCATATTGCCCTCCAGGGCTTCCCTCAAACCAGGCACCTCTCCAAGGGACCCAGACACTGCTCCCAGGCCCGCCAGCCCTGCTGTCCCCGCACTGGGTCCATCCCACAATTCACAATGGAGGCCCCAACTCCTGGTCCCCACTGGAGGGTCCTGATGGGCACCACGGAGCCTGACCCCAGCCCAGCAGGCCCAGGGCAAAGAAGGGGCCACCCATAGGTGGGGCCGGTGGCAGAACTGGGATGTGGACCCAGTGCACCCTGATGCTGAAGTCCAGACTCTTCGCTGGGCCCTTTGAAGCGCTGCTATTCCCGGGCGCCACAGCCACCGAGCCCACCCGAAAGCGACACGGTGGGTCTGCGGGCTCTGATCCTGCTCCCTGCCGCCCGGCACAGGTTCCGCGTCTGGCCCTGCTGGCGTCCGGCTCACCTTGGCGCTCGCCCTGACAGTGGTCCTGGAGCTGACGTGAAGGCTCGGCCCGGCTCCCCGCTCTCCGCCCAGCACTGACGTCGCCGCCATCGCTTTTCATTCCTTTTCTAAACTATTTCCAGTCTTGTTCTTAGTCTCTCTCTGTCTGTCTTGGCTTCTTCAGTCGGTTTAATTAAAACAAACAGAACAATTTTCCCCACCTGGGTCTGTGGCTCTGTAGTCATCATTTGTTCTATGATTCTATGACAGCAACTGGGTGCCACCTGGTATCCAGCACTGGGACAGGCACTGGGATGGGGGCAGGAGTGACAAAGGAGATGGAAGACCGGCTCCTCCCTAGGTGAGGGGTGGAGATGCAGCTCACTCTCTCACCCAAAGCCTGACAACCAGGCATGGGAAGTGGCCAGAGACTCTCAGGAAATTAAGGGTTCCTCAGGGCCAAGTGTAATGGTCAGCAGTTGCCAGGATAATGCTGCATAACAAACCAACCCGCATCTTGGTGGCCTGCAACAACAAGCATTCCTGATTACGTTCCTGTTCAGGATGACCTGGTGAAGCTGATCCACTCTGGCCTCAGTGGGCAGCCCTGCTTCACGGGGCTGGGCCCCAGGCTGTAGGTGGGCTCGGGCCTCCTCCGCAGGTGTTTGCTCGGGAGCTCAGGCTAAGGGGCAGTGGCTCTCTGCCATTTGATCCTCTCATGGTGGATCACTAAAGCTGAGGGGGAAAAACCCAAACCATGCACCCACCATTAAAGCATCTGCCTGTCGTGTCCATGAACACTCCTTCAGCCAAAGCAAGTCACATGGCCAAGGCCAACATCAATCAAGGTCACAAGTAAGTCGGGTAGAGGCTCCAGAACTTTCTCCTCAACCACTAGAAGATTCCCCATGCCGTTCAGTGTTTAGCTCTGAGGGGAAGAAGGAGTCATTGGGAGGGGTGGAGTTGGTCTCTCCGAGCTGCAGCCAGGACTGGCGAGCTACCAAGGAGAGTCCATGGAACACTGACTGGATGTCTGGATGGGACGGGCCGCAGGGCGGGAACACATCAGCCCCAGAGTCTTACTGCATTAACACCATAAAACGTTATTTTGGGCCATGAAAACCCCAAGCAGATTGGACAGCGCTCTTTCATCTTCTGGCTACACCAACTGGAACATGTGGCTTCTAGAATCTTCTCCAGGACAGGAGAAAAGGACTGCAGGATCACTGTGGTGGGCAGAATGATGAAACCCCCCCAAAGATGTCCACGTCTTAATCCCCAGAACCTGTGCACATGTTACCTTACGAGGCAAAATCGATTTTGCCGATGTGATATTTATGGATTTTGAGATGGGGAGATTGTTCTGGATTATCCAGGTGAGCCCAGTGTAATCACAAGGGGCCTTATATAAGGGCGGAAGGAAGGCACTAGAAGGAAATGTGACAACAGAAGCAACAGCTTGATTGGGGTGCTGCAGGGAGGGGCCCACGAGCCACAGAAGGCAGGCCACCTCTGGAAGCTGGAAGAGGCAGGGGACCGGGTTCCCCCTGGAGCCTCCAGGAGGAACTGGCTCCGCCAGCTCTTTCAGCCCTTAGAGCCCTTCCGGACTCCCAACCTCCAGGTCAGGATGCTAAGGAAGTGCGTTTGCATGTTTTTAAGCCATTAAGTGTGTGGTGATTTCTCCCCAGCTGCAAAGGGAATCTCACACAATGGCACAGGATATTTTTAAGGGCCAAGCCTAGTGGTGACAGAGATCACCTCTGCCCGCATCCGGGGAAGTGGTCACAGCCCCCAACCTAACTGCAAGGGAGGCTGGAAAATACAGCCTTCCTGTGCTTCCTGGTGAACATGGCGCATTGCGTCCGTGGAGAGGCACAGGCCAGGGTGGCCGGAGAGGGGAGGGCTGGGAGGAAGGGTCCTCAGCCACCGCTGCTGCCTCAGAGTGCCCAGGCTTCTCCCTTCCCAGCCAGGACACATATGACCTCAAGGAGACTTTTGTGCCTCTCAGTCCACGCAAATGTCCTGGGGAATAGGAACCCATCCCTACAAAAACTCCAAATCCTGGGTGCATCAGGCTGGGAATGAAGCAGCAGCTCTGTCCCCACAGCCCCTTTGCCTCGTCCCAAGTCAGGACCTGGATGGCCGATTCAGCTCACGTCCACCTTGGCTCCCAAATCTCTGACGCTATAACTTTTCTCTGGAATGCCAGACTCAGAAATTCAACTTCCTGTTGTTTTCCCCTCTCCCATTGGGTAGCTAACTGCATTTCCAACTTCACGTGGCTGAAACCCAACTTTTGACTCTCCCTTCCAAAACATGGCGCTCTTTCCCCTTCTCAGGAAATGGCACCATTATCAACCCGGTTGACCAGACCCAACACTTATCTCTCATTCATCTCTTTCCTTCATCCCTTCACGCTCGGTCAGACAGCTTGTTGACTCTAAGCTCAAAACTCATCCTCAATTCATTTGCTTCTCTCCTTCTCCACTGCCACCACCCTACCCAAAGCCACCTCCCACCTGGAAAACTGCCTCTGCCTCCCATCTGGTCTTCAGATTGCCTCCTTGCGACCCCCCAATAATCTGGTCCCCCCACAGCAGCCAGAGAGATCCTTCACAACACAAATCATTCCATGGTGCTCTCCAAGTCAGAACCCTCCAATGGTTTCCCACCTGCTGTAGATGGAATGGCTGTGTTCCCCCCAGATTTGTATGTTGAAACCTAACCACCAATGTCTTGATTTTAGAAGATGGGGCCTCTGGAAGATGCGGAGCCCTCATGAATGAGACCAGTGCCCTTAGAAAAGGGACCGCAGAGAGCTCCCTTGCTCCCTGCACCACATGAGGACACAGCGAGAAGTTGGCTGCCTGCAAGCGAGAGAGTGCTCTCGGCAGAACCTGACCACGCTGGCACCCTGACCTTGGACTTCCTGCCTCCACAGCTGTGAGAAATGAATCTCTGTGCTTTATAAGCCATCCAGTCTATGGTATTGTGGTGTAGCAGCCCAAATAGACGAAGACACAGGAAATAAACCCAAGCCCGTTCCAAGTCATACAGGATGTGACCCAGCCTGCGGGCTTTGTCTCGCTCTTTTTCATGCACACTCATCTTTCCTCTCCTCAGACTCTCCAAGCCCATGCCTGCCTCGGGACCTTTGCTCTGCCTGTTTCCGCTGCTTAGAACTCTCTATGCTTGTCCCCTTGGCTTTTTCAGGGCTGATCCTTCTTTCCATTTAGATATCAGGTTAACTATCTCCTCCTCAGAGGGACCTACCTGACCGCCATGGCCCTCTCTCCGTCACGCCATCCTTAATTTCATTCTCTGCAGAGCACATACCGCTATCAGGTGCTTTTCCTATTTATTCATTTATTTATTGACCGTCTTTCCCTTTCCCCTGGCCAGAATGTCAGCCAGTAAGTGTGGGGACCACATCTGTAGCATCCATTTTTTATCCTCAGCACTCAGGCCAGAACCCGGCACATGGCAGGTGCTCAACAGCTACTTATTAAGTGTATGAATGAGTGAGTGAGTGAGTGAGTGAATGAGCGAGCACTTCCCTAGGACATGCTAAGGGTCAGGCTCTGCTAGGCATCCAGGCTGCAGAGATGGGTAGGAGGTCCCTCCACCCCGCAGGAGCTCACAGCGCAGGGCGGGGAGAACATTTGTTCACCTTTAACCACGGACCCTCAAACTGCGATGAGTGCTCCGCACGAAACCCCTCCAGTGCTCCAGAGATTCGAGGGAGGGCGATCCATGCCTCTGCTGTGGGGGAGGGGGTGTCAGGGGAGACCAAGGGGAACAGATGACACACGCGCAGAGCTTTGAAAGAAAAATAGAGTTTGACCAGGCAGAGAATGGAGAAGAATATTCTAGACGGAGAGAAGAGCACAAGCAAAGGCTCAGAGAAGACAATTTAGTGTATATTTAGGGGAAAGACAAGTTGTTATATCAGCGCTTCTGACAGCACATTAATTTACTCAACAAATGTTTTCTAACCGCTCACCGCGGGTCAAGCGTTGTGATGAATGCTGCAGATTAAGCAGGAACACCGTCACATGGCTCTTGTATCAGCTATCTGTCGCCACAGTGATGCTGTATCATGAACATCCCCTAAATGTGGTAGCTTAAAACAACAGCTGTTTATTATTTCTGATGAGGCTACGGTCAGCGGCTGATCCGGGAGGCTGGCTGGGCTCCCTGCTGCCTTGAATGAGCTGCTGAGTCAGGTGGGGGCGGATTGGTCCATGGGGCTTTTGCCCCATGTGGTCTCTCATCCTCCAGCAGAGGAGCCTGGTGAAGACAGAGGCACAAGAGAGCTGAAACACACAAAGCCTCCCACGGCCTCAGGGAATTGCAATCTGTCACTTCTGCTACACTGTTTTTGTGTTTGGCCAGTATTAGTCATAAGTTCAGCCCAGATTCAAGGGGTGAAGAAATAAATTGCAGTTTTTGATGAGAATAGCTGCAAAGTCACATTGCATGTTGTGTGGCTGCGAGATGATGCAGAATTAAGGCCATTTTTGTTTTTGCAATTTACAACAGCCCCACCTTCTGAACTAGACGTTCCAGAATCTTGGTTTCCCAGCCTCCACATCACGTACTCTCATTTAACCTGGGAAGCCCCAAACAGTCGTAGCAATTTCTTCATAGCAATTTTCTCTTAACCGGTTCCACAAATAGAACAAATAAATGATCCATTCATTCAGTGAGCATTTGCATGTCCACACCTTGCAAGTGGAAAGCAACACAAGCAAATGATTTTCAAGTAGTGAAGGCGTTCAGATACTCATCGGTAGAAACATCCAGGCCGGATCAGCAGGCAACAACCACATAGTACCAATAGCCTCCTCAACCCGCTTCCTGCTTCCCCGGAGCCCTGCTCGGTCTCACACGAGCCTCCTGCCCCCCTGCTGCCTGCCAGCAATCCTACATAAGCCTCTGCCGCACGGTGACTGTATTTTCTGAAAGGAATAAAGGAAGATTTGTTCCCCTTCTTTGCCTTAATAGACGGAAGCCCACGTAGGCATGAAATTGAAATTGCTTTGCCCTATTAACAGCGCAGTCACTGGGCTCCACTGACCCCTGAGGTGCGTTAATATCTCAGCAGCAAGTGGATGAACTACAGAAAGTGGCTGGGGACACACTGGAGAAAGCCAGCTGGGTGCCACAGGGGATAGGGCGACCACTTTGGCTCTGAATTTGAGGGATCTGTGTGCTGGGCAGCTGGAAAGGATGGTTTATTCAACCTGGAGTTGAAAGGGGACGGCGAGAGGGACGAGTAAACCAGAGCCCAGCCTGAGCGGGGAGATGGATCCTTCATTTATTTGTCCATTGGCGCATTCCCTCATCTGATGAACCCCTAGCGCCCCCTGGCCTGGCCCTGTGTCAGGCAGGGAGGCACAGAGACAGGTTGGACAGAATCCGGCATAGAAGAGGGCCAAACCTGTCTGGAATGACAGACTGGCGGAGAAAAAGAAGTGAAATTCTATGCACTAAGCACTGAAATAAAAATAAGAGAGAGCACGATGCAGTTACAGAATGGGTGAAAGATTGTTCTACCTAGGAGGTCAAGGGAGGCTTCCAGGAGGTGGTGACATTGCAGCCAGGACTTGAAGGCTAAGAAGGGGACATTGAAGTCAATGCTACCACCTTCACAGTTTGGTCCCGGGTCAGTCCAGATTCCTCAACTGTCTCTCGGGCACCAGTCCCAAAATGCTGCAGTCGCTGGGAGAAAGAAGGCCTCGAGTTCTGGGCCAGTTTGCATCATCCCCTGAGGCACATCCTGGCTCGAAGACAGGCCATCCAGATACTTTGCTGTTGATTGGGGCCTGTCCACTGAGTCCTTATCCCACAGAAGCTCCATCTCCACCCACTGCTCTTCCCAGCCACGAGTGAGCCCTGGTCCCCGTCCACCCATTCACAGTGCTCTGGCTGCCCACTGATGACCACTGACCCTTGTACTCAGGTGACTAGGCAGATGCAGACACCCCTGCTGGGCCTCACGGAGCCATGCCCTCCCCCCAGCCCATGGGCCAGGGGTCAGCCCACCCCTCTGGTCACTGGAGCTGTTAGCAGTCTTGTGCATGGCAGCTTGGGATGGGCCACCCTTCTGCAGCCTGGGCTTTTGAGCTCTGAACAGCTGGAGGCCCCCCATCAGTCAAGTCACAGGAAGTGCGGGGACTGCCCCTTCTGGGGAGGAGGGTCGGAGGCAGCTCTGCTGGGGTCCCTTGGCCTGTGCACCTGCAAGAGAAGCAAAGTCTGAGCTCACCATGTTCTCCTTAGCCTTGGGACCCCATAGCACACCCAAGGGGATCATGTGGCTCTTCTGCCCCCGCTCCCCTCCAGGAATGGAGACGTTCATCCCTCCTGTCTCTACCCCGGCCAGGCTACTGGCCAAGCAGAAGAGGATCTGGGGACCCTGCTACACCATGGGTGCCAGGGAGGGCAGCAGCCAGCCCCACCCGGGTCACGATGACCTCATCCGTGGGGAGATGTGGCAGTGAATCCTGGCTCCTCCACGAGGCTCCGGCGCCTGTGGAGTCAAGGGCCTGCCCTCCTGACCCAGAATGATGGCAGCTTTTATGAAATGCACGAGTGTACCCAGAGCTGAGAAAACAGACCCCAAAACAAGGCCCCTGGGCTCTGCCTCAGCTGGGGAGCTGACAACCCCAGGTGGGCCCCAAATGTGGATGTGCACTGTCCAGTTCAGGGGAGAGGAATGAGAGGGAGATTGGGGAGCCAGTGATCCTGAGGGCAGAGAAGGTGAGAGGAGAGAGAGGAGGAGGGGGCGGAGCCTGGAAAAGAGCGGGGGTGGGGGATGGAGGAGGAGCTGGCCTGGAGTCGGGAAGGAAGGAGAGAGGGAAGGGTGCCGACTAAGGAGGCTCTCTGGGCACCATAGGTCAGGCTCGCCCTGGGGCCCGACGCGACGCCCCGGGACCCAACGCCCTGGGACCCGACACCCTGGAGACAGGAGGCTCCTCAGAGGGATTTGAAGATAAGGGTGGAGGGGACAGAGGGAGGCTGGGGAGAGGGATTCTGGAAGAGAACTTTCCGGTCCAGACCAACAGAGAAAGAGAGAAGCCAGCCTAGACATGGGGACAAAGAGGGTGCGACACAGAGAGGCAGTCAGGACAAAGAGAGGGACAGAGACGGAAGCCCACATGCAGCGGAGAGACTGGCCTTGCTGCCCACGGGGGAGGCGGAGCCTCCCAGCAGAGCAGGAGGGAGAGCTTCCAAAAGGCACTTAAGCTGTTCTGTCGGTGATTACGCCCTTGGCCTCCTCGGGAACGACAGCCCTGAGTGATGGGTGGAAAGAAATAGATGTGCAAAGTACATGCATTTTTCCAAAACAGGCCCAATCATCAGTGGCAGGCCTAAATGTCAGCACACACAGCAGAGCCTCGGGCTGCCAGCTGCCTCGGCCCTTGTGACAGAGCTGCCTGGGCGGCTGCCGGGCGCCTCCCCTCTGCTCCTCCCACCTTGCCCTTGCCCCTGTCCCTTGCCCCAAGCAGCTGGCTGCCCTCCCAGCCCCGGGCTGCCATTCCCTCTAATTCCATTGAGCCTGCAGTTACCAGGGACACAGACAAAAAGCATTTTGGAGGAGTCCTTTCTTAACCGGTACCCCACCCCACATTCTCAAACTTGACCTGCCCCTGGGACTGTTGTCTGATTGAAGGGATAGTCCTTCCTCAAGTCCCTTAGATCCCAGGCTGAAGGGCTGAGACCTCCTGCAAGAGGAGCCAGTGGAGCTGCCAAGGTCAAGCACACAGTCCCAGCCTGGGTCTGAAGTCCAGCTCCGCTACTCACGGTCTTTGTGACTTGGGTGCTTTACTTAACGTTTCCGTGCCTCTATTTTCCCTCCTGTGGAATGGGTACGCTGCTGTTTATGGTGTTCATCTCAGAGAATCAAGTGGATGAGTATACAGAAAGCTTGGGGAACAGTGCCTGGAACGTTGTACATATTCAGTGAGTGTTAGCTGCTGTCCTCGCCGGGCAATAGGGAGCCAGTGAGAGCTCCGGGGGAGAGCATCTTGGAGGCAGAGTGGGCAGCTCTAGAGCCTCACTTCTCAGGATGGCCCCAGCAACCCCTGAGAACTTAACAGGAATGCAGAGCCTCAGGCCCCACGCCAGACCTGCTGGGTCAGAATCTGCATTTGAACAAGATCCCAGGTCATCTGTGTGCCTGGGCAAGTCGGAGGAGCCTGCTCTTGGCATAAGGAGGCGGGTTAGTTGCTCACTTAAATAGTTCTGGCGAGAGTTTCCGTGAAGGTCAATGGCACTGGCTGGAGAGGAAAGCCCTACGTATGCCAAGCCTTGATTATTTACCACACACTGTGCTGGATACTTTAGCCCTTAAAACAACCCTGCACCCCGCTTTCCAAAGGAGGAGATAAAGCTCAGAGGGGGTAGGGGACTTGCCTAGGGACAAAGCCTCCGTGTGAGGCTCTGGGACCCGGGTCCGACCACAGGCAGCAAGGCCAGCTATGGGGCTGCAGTAGTGCGAGTCCAGAGGCGGCCCCCAGCCCTCTGGAAATGGTGGCCTGGGACTGGAGGGAGGGAGAACGTGCTAACAAGCCAGAGGACCTTGGCCTGTGCAGTCGGAGACTCAGGAATGAGAACACAGAGGACGGGTCAGTTTGATGCTGGACAGGCTAAGCGTGCCAAGGGTGGCATCCATCAGGTCTAGGGCTCAAGAGAGATGCTTATTTGAGACCATCTGCCTTGGGAACCACCAGCATTGATTAAGCACCGACCATTTGCCAGGCACTCCATCCGTCTCACTGGCTCTAGGAACAGATGTTCCTTATATATAGATGTGCAACGGAGGCTCAGAGAGGTACGGTATTTGGTTAGGGTCACACAGCTTACAGGCAGAGCTCTGAGATCCGAGCCTACACCTGCCCAGATTATGAGCCACGATCTTTCCGTTGAACTAAGCCACAGATGATCTGATGCTTTGAAGTGGCTGAGGCTCTTAATTTGGGTTCCCCCCAAAGCAGATCCAGAGGCAAGGATTGGGTGCAAGTCGTTGATTTGGGAGGGGACCCAGGAAGCAGAGTAAGAAGAACGCAGTCAAGATAGGGGAGGGAGGAATGCCCATCCAGGATGGGTCACAGGCCAGTTACCAGCCTGGGCAATGGGGTCTTTATTCCAAGGGGCACCTTCAAGATTGTGCACACACACACCTCGGACCTCAGACTGGCCCCACCAGGAGGCAACGGAGCTGGAACAGTATCCACTGATTGCCTGACTGTTACTCCAGCACCTCTGGCCTGACCCCCTGAGAGCTGGGCACGCACCTGAAGTCTGAGAAAGCTCCCTGTAGAGAGACACAGGTGCTATGCAAGGAGGCCATAGGCAATAAATGGCAGGTGGCCCCCAGGGGGCTTTGGTGACAGGAGTGGGGCAAGGACAGCATCTGCTAGACTGAGTCTTTCGGCTTCCCAGGATCCCTGTGGCCCACTCTGAAGCTCTTGGAAAGGGAGAGAGGGCCCTTGGGGGAGGGAGTGGGGGAATTTGCCATGTGCCAGATATCTCTATGTGTCAGGCACTTTACCTGCACAGGGCCCTCGGGAGGAGGGGGTGGAAACCAAGGAACGAGGTGCAGGGAGAGAGGCAGAGAGGGACAGCCAGTGAGCCCTAGGCCTCAAGGACAACAGACTCGGTCCTGACCCCGAAGGCCAGCCCAGGCCTAGTCCTGGGAGGCCATTAGGAACATCTGCTCCCAGTGCAGGCTGGAATGCGAATGTCACTTAGAAAAAGCTGTCATCATGATGACAAAGTCATCGGGGCTGAAAGGCAGGCGGGCGGGTGGATGGTGGGGGCAGTGGGGGTGAGCTGGGGCCCCACGGGGGAGGCCATGAGCTGCAGAGGACAGAACAGTGGCTGTCACGCCCAGCCCCTCCACGGTGACAGCAGGAGCTCTGAGAGACGGGCTGAAAGCTCGCGGGGCCCCACTGGGGCTTTACCACATTCCCGCAAAGGGACCGCGGGCACATTGCTGAACCTCTCAGAACTCAGTTTCTCCAGCTATAAAACGGGGATGATTGCTTTTAACTTACAGGACACGGGTAACAAATATCAATAGCTCCACATACCAGAATTTACATAGCTATCCGCATTCATATACTCGGGAATTTATCGTGTACCAGGCATCTCTGCACTTCACACACATCAGCCTGTCTGACCTTCACGACAACCTTCCAGTAGTAGAATTAGCCCCATTCTACCAAGGAGGAAATGGAGGCTCCAGAGAGGTTCTTTAACTTGCTGAAGTCACACAGCAAATGAGTTCCAGAGCTGAGATCTCACCTGTGCTTGATGTACCAGGTAATTTTCCTCTGGGGTGGGCCACCCAGCACAGTGTCAAGTGCAGACCCAGAACTCAGTGAATTTTAGTTCCTTTTCCTCTCTTCTCCCTGGAAGCTCCACCAGGGAACATGGCTCTCTTAAACACTCTAATAATCTCAAGCTGGTCAGTCCACCAAAGTGAGCTCTAGAGCTAAACTCTTGAGGGTTCAACTTCAGAGGCTTGGCTGTTGACTGGCTGTGTGACCTCAGGCTATTTACATAACCTCTCTGTGCTTAAGTGGCCTACCTCTCTACAATTAGAGTAATAATCATACCCACCTCTTAGGACTGAAAGCAGAGAGTGCAAATAAAGTGCTTAGAAAAACGTCTGGCATCTAGTTTGTGCTCAATAGTTGTCACCTGTCATTATTACTCACCAGACGCTGACATCAATCTTCACCCTCCAACCATAGGTCGCTCTGTGCCTCCTCATCCTCCCAGCCTAAGGGGAGGAGGGTAGAGAAGGAGGAAAGGAAAAAGGGAGAGAAACTAACATTTCCTAACTCACATTCTTTACACGGCTGTCTCATCAGTCCGCACACCAGCTGTGTGAGAGAGGTACGCTTGCACTCATTTCACGAAGGAAACGCGAAGTGGACCTCAAGGGGACGACCACACAGTTCTGGGTGAGCGGCAGCCCCGCTGGAAACCGAATGCCCTTGCACATCTCTCCCAGCGTCCGTCTTGCCTTCCACGGAGCAGGATGATGTCGCCCCCGCACCACCTGCCCTCTGGGAGCTAAAGCCTTAGACTGGTGCCAGTGGGAGGGACAAGTGCAAGTGACAGCCATTTATACCCGTGGCCAGTGGCAGCCCCGGGGGACAGAGAGTGACCCCTCAGAATAACGAGAAAGAACAAGGGCAGGCCTGTACTCCAGACCCTCTGTGGTCTGCAAAAGGCTCGCCACCCCCCACCCCACCAGCAGAAAAGAGGCCTCTTCCTTCCAGCTGAAAGAGAAAGGAATGATGAATCTCAACCCGTCCTACTGCGTCTGAGAAGGCAGAGGCCCCCAGCAGCTCGCCCGGGGTTAGAGCAGCTCAGTGGCAAAATGATGACCGGAAGTGATGTTCGTTGGTTTTCTGGAAATACACTCAGTGATCTGCCTGGTCAAGAGAATATTAACTCAGCCGGTGGGCCCCCTTTGGCCCCTTTGGAGTTTTGGAATTTGTACTTCGGAAGAATTCCAGAGCTGACCAATCTCGTGCAGAGGGGAGGGGCTTCTGAGGCCAGGGTGGGCCTCAGGTCCAGGCCCTGAGTAGGCG
Source organism: Micronycteris hirsuta (assembly GCA_004026765.1). NCBI lineage: Eukaryota > Metazoa > Chordata > Mammalia > Chiroptera > Phyllostomidae > Micronycteris > Micronycteris hirsuta. The sequence goes on from PVJI01023730.1 coordinate 15,530, forward strand.
CAGAGGCCTGAGCCTGGTGCCACCTCCCAGGGATGGTGAGGAGGTATCTCACCCTCAAAGCCCACTGCTGTGGCTGTCACGTGCATCACCACTCCCAGCCTTTGGGCACCCTGAACCCTGCTCTCCCCACGCCGAAGGCTTTCCCTGGAGGCTCTGGCTGAGGTCCTCAAAGAGTCCAGGTTTTAAATAACAATTCAGCCTTGCTGGGAGCCCACTTCTATCTCATTCTTTTTTCTCAGTTTTCCCTAAAATATATATGTGTGTGTGTGTGTGAGTGTGTCGTGTCGAAGTTGTTCCTAGGGGACTATTAACTAAGAATAATTTATCTAAGAAATTTGTTATGTTAGAATTACCAATTAGATATGATTATAACTTACTAGGGCTAACACTGCACTACTATTGGAACCCTGAATCCCATTAAAATCTAATTAGCATATATTAAGTCGACGGCGGTTTTACTGCAGTGCGCCAGCAGGTTTGAGCCGCGCCAGACCTGTGGATTTGCCGCCCACTTCAGCACGCGGGCCATGTCGCTTACAGGACCCTGGCATGTGGCAGGATGCCTCCCGGCGGCTTTGCTCTTCCTCTAAGCCGGGACCAGATGGTCCATGCGTGCAGAGAGGGGAAGCTCCAAAAGTGGACATGGCATCCGAGGCTCTGTCCCTGGGTGGGTGGCCAGAGTCCAAGGAAAGGCATTTTTGTGGCTCACACAGTCAGGTGCTCTGGGCTCAGTGCTCTGGGCTAAGAGGACAGGGACTGACTGGGCAGCCCCTGGGAGCCGGTTACCCTGGGGACTGAGCATCAGCATCACAGAGTTTACTTCGCCCTGATGAGAGGGCCTAGCTGTTTCCTCGCCCTGCCTAGCAAACGCCTGGAATGACGACAGCAAGCGCTTAGTGAGCTCTCACGGTGGGGCCGAGGGTTTGTGGTCTCACTTTCTTAATGCTCACAAAAAACTCCAAGACCAAAGTTCTAGATGTATGTCCATTTTATACACAACAACCCTGAGGCTTGCAAAGGTTCAGGAACTTTCTCAAGGCCACATAGCCACTAGGTAGCAGAATCAGTATTTGAACCCTGGTGGGTTTTCTAAAAAGCTGTCTTTCCTGACAACCTGTTTGGGAGTAAATGAGGTCCATTGTCCAGGTCCAGGTCAGGCCTCGCCATTGTCCTCTTCTGCCAGCAGGGGGCGGAAGTGAGAGAGTAGGGGCCAGGCAGGCTGGGTCAACGCCTGTCGGCTATTGACACAAGGTCCCTAGGGAACATTCCATGGGCAGACAAAGGCCCCTAGATGATGCTGCAGAGATAGGTGCTGGGTGCAATCATCCTAACCAGTGGTTCTGAGGATTTCTCTTTTAGGGGTGAAAAATCCTTCTTTTGGGTTAAAAGCTTACTGAATGTAGTAGATTAGATGGTTGTACACCTCCCCCCCCCACCACCTCCAAGGTGATGCGGACCCACCTTCTGTGCCCCGTCGATGTTGGGCAGGGCCACGTGACCTGCTCTGACCAATGGGAAGTCAGTGGATCCACCGTGACGGGGCCTCCAGATATGCTGGCCTGCGAAGCTTCCTCCCACCAGCACTTGTGCCCACCGGGGGCGTGCCTGGGTGCCAGGTCCAAAGAGGCCCAGAGACGCCTGGAGCAGACCTGGGTCAAGGCCAGCCTGGACCCGCTGGACCACAAGTAAGAAATAAGTGGGTTGAATGCCACTGAGGGGCCTCCAAAGACTCAGACGGGGCGGCTTTGCTCCCCCACATGCCTGCCTGTGACTGGGGTCAGGGGAACCTATGAGAAACCCCCACCCCTCCAGCCCCTGTGCTGAGCCGAAACCGCCCACCAAAGAGCAGCTGAAACCGTCCCTGGGCTCAGTGGGCACGAGGCCTGGGGACAGGCAGGGAGGCTGTCATCTGGGAGGAGACAGACCCATGTCCTGGTCATCGGCAGGCACCAGCCCAAGGGGTTTCCAAACAGAGAGAAGACGACCGAGGACACCAGGCACATTGCATCAGGGCCTACCCTGATGGCATCATTTTAACTGAATTGACTCTCTAAAAGCCATCTTTAAATACAGGTATGTTCTGGGGTACGGCAGGGGGACAGGACGGAAGTGTGTGAATCTCAAGGGGAAGCAACTCGACGCCATAACAATGTTTCCCAGACTGAGAGGCCCCAAGGCCGCCCCTCTGGCTGCCTCGGACCCTGGCTGCCCGGGAGCAGGGCCTTAAAGGGCCCTCTTGCAGACAGGCAGTGGGGGCTCTGTTCAAGGATCGCAAAGGGTCTTGCCCTTTGCCAAACTCTGCCTACACAGCAGTGGGCACGAGCCAGCCACCGCCACGTGGCACAGCACGGAGGCGCCCCAGACAAGAGGGTGAGCGGAAGCTGCAGATGTGAGGGACACGTGTCGTGTAATTCCGTGCATACCAGGCTCAGAAACGGGCATATCAGGCTCAGAAACGCGAATCTATGCTGGTAAAAGTCAGGCCCCATCCTGGTCACCTCGGGGGCGGGCCATTGACTAGGAGGGGCACAGGGGTGCCGATCATTCTCATTCTTCATCTGGATGCTGGTTGCAGAGCTGCGATCATTTTGGGAAAATCTGTTGAGCTATATGCACTTTTGAACTAAATCAGGGGTCCCCACCCCCAGGCTGCGGACTGGAACCGGTCCAGGCCTGTTAGGAACCGGGCTGCACAGCAGGAGGTGAGCTTGAATGTAACACACTTGAATCACCCCGAAACCATCTCTCTGCCCCTCCCCAGCCCCCACCATGGAAAAATTGTCTTCTGTGAAACTGCTCCCTGGTGCCAAAATGGTTGGGGACTGCTGAGCTAAATCCATTAAGGTGTACACACTTTTTAGCTTAGTTAATAATATTGTACCCATGTCAACCTCCCAGCTGTGACAGGGCTCTGCGGCTGTGTAAGATGTCACCGGGAAAAGCTGCGTAAAGGGCCCCTGGGAACTCTGTGCTATTTTTGCAACTCACTGTGTCTTAACTTATTTCAAAATAACTTTTTTAATGCTATAAAAAATAAACCAATGAAAGCAAGACATTTTATTTTAAGGTTTTATTATATTTTCAGCCCCAGAAGAGTTGAAATGAATTTTAAATTAAAAAACGAATAAAAAAGATTTATGCACTTTCCCGTGTGTATGTATATTTCAATTAAAAGTTTAAAAAAAAGCAAGCCTCTGCCAGTCTCTCTGAACTCCAAAGAGAGAGGAGAGACATGGCCGAATAGTTCTATAGTTCTAGGTTCTCTCATTCACTATTCTGAGGGCGGGGGAGGGGACTATTGTTGCTATTTGCAGAGGAGAAAACTGAGGGCAAGGCAAGTGTCCTGCCCAGTGACACCCAGCTCATTCAGGGGGCTGCCGAGGTTCAGCCCCGTTGCCCTCTGCCTCGGAAGTCCCCCACTTGCCCCTGACCGTGTTTGGGCCAGTTGGAAGGACAGCTGTCCCCACCTCTGCTGCCTCAGACTGCCTTGCCCAGCCTCAGGATGAGGCACCGAGGTCCCCAACTGTCCCCTCACCCCCCACTCCCTGCCCCCACCAGCGAAGCTGCCAACATGAGATTTTCCAAGGAACATCCACCCACCGGCCAAGCCCCCTGGCTGGGATGGACTCCCGGGCCATTATTAGCACCATGAACTGCTTTGCTGAGTGTGCAGCTGTCCTTCCTGGGGTCCCCACAGACCCCAGAACGCATTCCCAGCCAATCCTACTGCCCCCAACAACCCATGTGTACACCCTCAGCACCACAGTCCCCAAGACACTTGGAGCTTAGACAAAATTAACTCATTTATCCAAGCAACCCACTAGGGAGCATAGCCGTTCATGGCCACGGGCATTCAAATTAACCCGGTTTATGAAGTCCTCTGAATTTTAGCTCGGGCAGCTATTTCGGGGACTTCCAGGCCTCTGGGAATAACGAGAACTGGAGGAACTGGAGCGGATGGCTGTAACTCAGCCTCAAAGATCATCCCCTAGGGTGGACGGAGGCTGGGGTGAGACGGGAGCCCCGACCTGGGGAGTCGGGGATCTGAGTTAGGTGGGTATCTGGGGCCTCAGCTTCCCTGGGTCCTCCTGGCCTGACGGCCACCGGGAGAGCACCACGGGGTGCTCTGTGGGACACTGATGGGCATTCTGCCCGAAGGAGCTTCAGACAGCGTCCTTACTGCCGGACTTGTCAGAGCCCTCGCCACGCTACCCTCCCGGCATCTCCCAGAGGGCCCATCTGAGACGGGGTTTCCCACTGTCCTTTGGAATGTCCCTCAGAGAAATGCTGGTCTGAGGCCGTCAGCACAGGTGTGTCTCGAGGGCATTTCTGGAACAAGATGAAAAAGAAAGGAATCTGGACCTGCAGTGCTGATAAGCCGGTAGGCAGGAAGTTTTCTCTCCCCATTTTGCAGATGGGGAAAACTGAGGCCTGGGGAAGGAAATCAGCGACAGAGCCAGCCCTAAAGCAGCCAGGCGTTCTTTCCCGAGTCCGGGTCGAGGTCAGGTGGGTGGAAATCTGCTCAGTTTCCTGGGGCCGGAGGTGGGAAGATTGCTGCCCACACTGTCTACCGTGCCTGGAAGGAGGCCACAGCACAGACCCATCATTTTATATTGCACCTGTGACATTTACAGTGCTCTTTCAAACCCATTCTTCATTCTTTTTCTAAAATGACATCATTATCCTTTTTAATCTTTACAAACTTCCTCTAAATCTTTGGCCCTAAAGCCATGTTTTCAAGAGGAGGCAACTGGGCCTCAAGGAGGTGACGTGATCTGTCCAAGATCTCAGGTCCCATCGATGGCAGAGCAGGGACTTCTCTCCTGCTGTCCCAAGACCCTGAGGCCTGGCCAGCTTTCCATCCAGGGCCCCCACCACCCCCACACTGGGGGGAAGCTTGGGCTCTGGGTGCAGGGTCCCCCGGGGAGGGCACTAAAGGGGCAATTTGAGATTCAAATCCTCATGTGTGTGAGGAAGCGCCACTTCCTGTAACATCTCTCTCTTCTCTCACTGCACAGCAGTCAAGGTCAAATTCGGCTCCAGCAGCCTAGGCAGGGCAGGACCCCTTCACAGAAGGGTCTCTTCCTTTTTGCTTAGCAAAGGAGGAGGTCCCCTAAGATTTGGATTCAACCTTCTTGGCAGGAAACATATCTTCACTGTTGCAAATCAGGGTGTCTGGTTCAGAGTGATCAAGTAACCTATCCTGAGTCCCCTGGTAACCAGAGACGGAGCTGATCGACCCAGCCTTCATCCTCCAGACCAGTGAGTCTCCACCTTGAAGTGCCAGAGAATCGCTGGGGAGGAAGCGGGTGGTGGGACCGCAGGGGCACAGCCACCGGAGACCGCTGTGGTCTGAAAGGCCCACGGGCAGGCTCTCGCTGGCACGGGGGCTGGGGCTGTGGGCAGGCTCCCGCCACTGTAGTTGATAGAGCTGCTCCCTGCGACCCACCTGTTTGGAAACAACGTGCTTCACACCAAATGCCTGCCTTTCTTCTGGGGACTCTGGCGTTTTGGAGCACGCCAGGAGAGGTGCCAGCATGCCCAGCCCCCAGCAAGAGCCCCGGTCACCGAGTCTGATGAGTTTCCCTGGTAGACAACATGTCACAGGTGTCCTCACAAGTTTTTGCTGAAGGAATTAAGCGCATCCTGTGTGACGCCACAGGGACAGGGCTCTTGGAAGCTTTTGTCTGGTGTCCCCAGACTCCACCTTCCGCCATGTGCCTTTTCCCTTTGCTGGGCCTGCTCTGGGTCCTTGCTCTGTAATAAGCCAGAACCACAGGTATCGCTCCTTGCTGAGTCCTGCAGGTCATCCCAGTGAACAACCACACCTGCAGGCGGCCAAGGGGCTCCCGACACGGGGAGTGTCATGATGTGGATCCTAAGTCACCCCCCCAGGGATTCTGACCAAGTGGGTCTCGGGGGAGGGGTCTGTGGGCCTGCCCCGCACTCTGCTAACTGCTTGGATGGTGTGGCCGGTGGTGAGGAAAGCGTTGTCCCGGCAAGCTGGCGCCCTCTGAAAACTTCCCCGAGGGTGGGTGAGGAGGACCTGGGGCAGGCGATGGACCAGGACACGCTGGAGGTGTCTCTGGGGCACCATGTCACCCATGGTCCACTCTGTTCCTCTTCCAGGGAGAGCCCAGAGCCTGGTCCTGAAACTGTTTGTTCGCTGTGGCCATAGTGGGTGGGATGCCACCCTCACCACACCCCGCAAGCTGAAGAGGCTCGGAGGACAGTGGGGTGTGGGGGGGTCTCATTGGCTGCCGGGGAAACAGGTCTGATGAGAGGGAAAGTGGGGTTGAGGGGGTGCTTCCCCTTCACGCCTCTCAGACATAGCAGGCAAGAGGCGGAGGCCCTTCCGTGCGTGGCAGCGGGCTGGTGGGGCGGAGCCCGCAAAGGTCATCGTTCTCAAGGTGCCCATGGCAGCTGATAGAAAGGTACAACCGTCCGGAGGCAGCCATGTCACTGTCACCTTTTGATGTGGGGAGCAGCTGACATGCAGGCCTGCCGAAGTTCTTCCCATTCCCCTAACTTCACGAGTCTAAGCCACCTTCTCCGGGAGTCCTAGGCTAACAGACACCGGCACCAACCCCTTTTATTTCCCAGAGCAACGCTGATTCATCGATAAATCCAATGAATATTCATTGGTAAGTTCAATGAATATTCCTCAAGCACCTACTATGTGCCAGGCACTGTTCTGGGTTCTGGGGCCGCAGCCGTGAGCAAAATAGACAAAACTCCCTGCCCTTGAGAGGCTGGCATTGTAGCCCAGGAGGCAGACAACAAGATAAAGCCAGTAAAACACCTGCTCGCAAGTGCAGTCTGTGGAGGAAGGGAAAACCCACCAGAGGAGGATATGGAGCTCGGGGAGGCTGCCCTTGGGGTGCGGTGGGGCGGGGCCTCCCCCTCTGCTTCTATTCCTGGCGGGAGGGACCACGTAGCTCCTGTTTCAGGCTGAACCAGAGAATCAGGCCAGCGAGGCAGAGAACCTGCAGAGAGAGGGGGAACTGCGAGGTAAATTGAGTCAAGGCTCCCAAAGGAGCTCTGCAAACAGAGATGACAATGACGACAAATCCATGCTACTCTGCCCTGTCCCAGCCTTTGCAAGGAGAGCCCAGGATGACCTTGTCCTCATGGCCCACCCAGAGGTAGTGGCACGCAAAGGGAAGTGAATGCTGCCACCCCACATACGCTTAGCCCCGTGTCTTTCCGAGGGCAGTGGTGAGACAGGTAGGTGCGCTGGGGGTGATGCCCTGGGCAGACTTGCTGGCTCAGTACCTGTGGCACGGCGGGTGTGAGCAGTGGGTGCTCCCCACACTGAGCTGGCCAGACCAGGGACCTGGGGGGCTGGGGAGACGGGCCACCCCAGCCCAGTGCGGGGTTGGACAGAGTAGAATCAACGCTCCTCTCCGATTCCCAGGTGCTCCTGTGGAGCATGATGCTTGCCCCTGCCCTTCGAGAAGAATCATCGCTGTCTTCATCCCAGATTCTGGAACCAAGGCCAGGAGCAGGCCGGGGCTTGTTAAGATGCCCAGCAGGAC
>PVJI01023731.1:0-23082 GCA_004026765.1 Micronycteris hirsuta
CTAAGACTGACCCCCACCACCTGAACCACCACCAGGGAACCACCACTCTGTCAACAACGGAAGACAAAAGTAGGTCTTTCCTCCTCCCAAATGAGGACATGTTAAGTGCAAATCATTAATGATTTAAGCCTCATTTAAAACTATTTGGAATATCTAATAGTTATGTGAAATTATGTAAGAAAAGTAATGAAATAGGTATTAACAAATGAGAGCTTCTGAACTCAGCCCGTGTGGTGGAAAGTTTAATGCTGTTAAATGCTTGGACTTCCCTTTTTCGTGTGAAATCATTTTTCAGGTGGAACAGACAAGTCAGAATTTCAGGCATTTAGCAGCTTCTTTTTCTTTGCCTGATGAAGTACTACCAGTTGTTTCAGTGAAGCACACTATTCGTTGATGAGGAAGAAACAGTACATTCTTTCTCCTCACTTTACCAAAAGTATATTTACATTCAACAACAGATGTCTCTATTTTCGTAAATTATTTTGTACTGGGTTCTTCTGCCCAGTCCTCAAAAAGAGCAAACCTCAAAAATGGGAAACGCAGCCCGATCCGCCAGCTTAACTCTGCTTTAGTAAGCATGCCAGTTTAGGAAGGAGCCCAGGCGGAATCTGAGGAGCCTACAAGAACCATAGTGAGCTAAAATATGTGTCACAGAAGAAAGATACTACCCCCAAGAATGAACACGTAAATAAAAACCATTCAAAGAACCTTAAAAATCAACTTACCTTACAGTATCTTAAAGCTTCCATTAATGTTAAGAATCCTACAGCTGCTTGTTCATGTATACCAAGAAGTTCTGAAAAAAAGTTAGCATTGTATTAACATACACAAACCTGAAAAGTATTTATATGTAAATATGTGTGTATACTCGTTGTATAATATATATGTTCTATTCCAAAACTTACTTTTAGCCAAAACTATTATACTTAAAACCTAGCACATATTGTTGAGAGTTTACATTGAGTTGTCATTACAGTACTACTCATTATAAAATACCGTTAGGTCAGGTTTGTGATACTTCAGATGTACATTATGTGTATTTATAAGCCCTGGCCCAGTGGCTCAGTCGGTTGGAGCACTGTGCCATAAACCAAAAGGCTGTAGGCTCGATTCTGTCAGGGCATATACATGGGTTGTAGGTTCAACTCCCAGTCAGGGTGTGTATAGAAGCAACCAATCAATGTTTCTCCCTCACATCAATGTTTCTCTTTCCTTCTCTCTCTCTCCCTTCCTCTCTCTACAATCAAACATATCCTTGGGTGAGGATTAAAAAAAATGTATTTATGAAAGTTTATATTCAGTGTCAACTTTTTTAATGGAGGCATTTTTACCCTGAACTAAGGAATTGTTGGCAAAAATACACAAGGAAAGATATTTTATCATATCCATGCAAAACAACTAACTGAATTGACTTTGATTTAGGAAAACAAATGGATATGCTAACCATAATTTGTAAAATGTATCACTGGCTAGCAGTGAACTTGCACAATACTTGAACATGGACAGCTGATACCATCCCTCTCTCCTGTAAATAAACCTAGGCAGTGTGCTTAAGACTGGGGAACTGAAGATGAACAGAACACAGCACCTGCCTCACAAAGACTATTAGTTTAACCAGGAAGACAGTGAGCGTGTGCTCACTCTCTGTTTACACAAATACACACACTTACAATATATAAGATCGTCTCCTGTTACAGAAGTGATGAATGAATCACCTGAGATGAATCTTTAAGTATATGTAGGAATTTTCCAGGTCAAAAACAGGATAAGAAGAAAATTCAAGGCAGAGGAAACAGCAAAGAGATATGAAAAATCAATGTATTTAAGGAGTGAAGACGTTGTCAAAGCTTCCTTCAAGGTTTCTGGCCTAGGAATCTGATTAATGGTGATTAACTAAAGGGAAGCATGAAGGAGGAGCAGGTTCTGGAGTGATGTGAAGGGAGAACGTGAGGTTGGTTTTACAGAGACTGAGACTGAGGGGCCTTTAGGACTTCTACCGAGAGACGGAGACACAACTAGAATGAGGCTCAGGGACACAGGGAAGAGGCCAGGGTCGGACACACAGTGCTGGGAGCATCAGCACAGAGATGAGCGCGGACACCCTGGCTGTGGGTCGGAGAGACCACAGCACAGAGAATGAAGAGATAAGAGATCATTTCACAGAGAAGTTGTAATTGTGATAATAGCAAAGTCTTCACAGACCACAGCTTCCAGCTAATGTACATTAAGTAGAACTATTTAAGAATTGGGTCCATATGTGTTTCTAGTAAATTTTTTTCTGGTTAAAAAATACATCTATTGTAAACATAATGTATATAACTTTGCATCCTTCAACTATCTGGTCATCTTTTGTCCTTCTTTTTCCTATTAGGAAATTATGTTTTTATTGTCAATTAATGTAATAATATCAATTCATTAATTGTTATTGTAAATATTTTACTATGTATCCTTAAGTACAACATCCAGATGGTATAAGCCAAACACTGATGGTTTAACCTTTAGGATTTGTAAATTCAAAATTAATAGAAGGCACGTGTACACATATTTTGTGTGCCTTCCTTAGATTCTTACAGGCACAGAGGATACAGCGGTAGCTCTCACATTGTAGTTTTAGATCCCCAGGGATCCACAAGACCCTTTGAGAAAACAGATAAAATTAAAATGATTTTCATAAAAAGCCATTAGTTTAGTTGCCTTTTTATTCTTACACTTTCACAAGAGTGTAGAGTGAAATTTTCCAGAGACTAAATATGTTATAGTCCAACAAATTGAATCTATAAACAAATATGAGAATCTAGCTGTCTACCAGTAACCTAGACATTAAAGGGATTTCAAAAATTTAAAACAAAATAACTGTTCTTACTATTGGGTTGGCCAAAAAGTTCTTTTGGTTTCTTCCGTAAGATGGTTCCAGCAGTGCTCAGCTGTCTTTAACTTCATTCAAACAATTTTATTAGATTGTATTGTGTCAGCTGTCATATCAGCATGAATTTTTTAAAAACTTATCAAAATTGGTGAATTTTTATATAGCCATTTTAATAGTGAAGATGGATGAAAGTATGCAACATTTTTGGTATGTTATACTTTATTATTTCAAAAAAGGTAAAAACAGAACTAAAATGAAAGAAAAGATTTGCACAGTGAATGGAGAAGGTGCTGTGACTGATCGATGTGTCAAAAGTGCTCTGCGAAGTTTCGTGCTAGAGAATGTTCTCACTGGACGATGTTCTACGGTTGGGTAAACCAGTTGACGTGAACAGCGAAAAAATCAAAACATTAATTGAGAGCAATTAATTTAAACCACACAGGAGATAGCCGACATACTCAAAATATCCAAACAATAAAGCTACTGGGGAAAACGAAAAATGTCTTTTATTTTACCGAAAAGAAAAAAACATACAGACTTTTTGGCTAACCCAATATTTTTTTTTTGTTTTGGAAAATAGTTATTATTTGATGAAAAATTTTATATTAACCAGTATTAGGTGTGTTATTGTTATTTAAAAGTGAATTAATAAATATTTTTATATTTGTCTCCTTTAAATTTATTTTTTAGATGGAGAGAGGAGGAGAGAGAGAGAGAGAAATATCAATTTATTATTCTACTTTTTATGCATTGATTGGTGGCCTCTTGTATGTGTTCTCATCAGAGATGAAACCCGCAACCTTGGCCTATTGGGAGGAAACTCTAACCAACTGGACTACCACACCAGGGCTTAACTGTCTCAGGTTTAGTTTCTAACAAGAAAAACATTGATCATTATTTGCTTATGACCCACATTAGCAAAAGCTCTTTAGGATGTTCACTAATTTTTTTTTTTAGATTTTATTTTTATTTATTTTTAGAGAGAGGGGAAAGGAGGGAGACAGAGAGGGAGAGAAACAGCAGTGTATGGTTGCCTCTCACATGGCCCTCACTGGGACCTGGCCTGCAACCCAGGCATGTGCCCTGACTGGGAATCGAACTGGGACCCTCTGGTTCCCAGTCCGCGCTCATTCCACTGAACTACACCAGCCAGGGCAGATGTTCACTAATTTTTAAGAGTGTAATGGGAAAGTGGGGGTGAGCAGCCCAAATACACAGAAATGGTACTATATGGACTTGCAAATTTTTCCCTCCTTGTCTTCTGAAATGTAAGCAGCACTAAATGTTTTTGAGCTCAAAAAAGAGCACATATGTTAGAAGTATTTTCACACTTTAATTTCTGAAATCAGTTACCACCACCTAGTGTTATGATTAGCTACTACATCATCTTTTTCCTTGGAATTTTAAACAAATGTCTGGAAAAGTATATTTATAAGAATGCTATGATACTCAATATAACAAAGTAGTTGTTCATAATTCTTGAGTAATAAATATTCATATTAGGTCAGCAATCACATGTTTAAGCATGGATGGTATTATTTTAAAAATGTATTAATCCTATTTCCTTCAGCTGAATCTATACTTAAGATTTTCAATGCTTTTGATAGCTAAAGTATGCACTTTATTAAGAATATTTAGTATTGTAAGAAAAGACGCTCAATGTCACTAATGATCAGAGAAATGCAAAAGAAAACCACAATGAGATATCACCTCACACCTGTCTGAATGGCCATCATCAATAAATCAAAGAACAAGTATTTGTGAGAATGTGGAGACAGGGGAACACACTCATGCACTGTTCCGCTTTTTATGCATTGATTGGTTGTCTCTTACATATGCTCTAACCAGAGATGGAACCCACAACCTTGGCCCAACAGATGGGAATGCAGATTGGTGCAGCCACTATGGAAAGTAGTATGGAATTACCTCAAAAGTTAAAAAATTAACTCCTTATGACCCAACGATTCCACTGCTGGGAATATATCCAAAAAAACTCAAAATACTAATTGGAAAGAATACATGGATCCCTATATTCATTGCAGCATTTTTATAATAGCTAAGATCTAGAAGCAGCCCAAGTGGCCATCAGTAGATGAGTGGATAAAAAAGCTGTGGTACATTTATGCCAGGGAATACTATTCAGCCATAAAAAAGGAAGGAAATCCTACCATTACAACAGCAAGGCTGGACCTGGAAAGTATTATACTAAGTGAAATAAGCCAGACAGAAAAAGATAAGAACATGATTTCACTCATATGTGGAATCAAACGAACAAAATAAACTAACAAACAAAATAGCAACAGACTCACAGAGAGAGAGAACAGACTTACAGCTGTCAGAGTGGGGAATTGGGTGGAAAAGGTGAAGGAAATAAGCAAAAAAAAAAAAGAACAAACAAACCGAAAACTCACAGACACAGACAATAGTATGATGACTGCCAGAGAGAAAGGGGAGTGGGGAGAGGCAGAAGAGGGTAAAGAGAGAATAAAGAGAGATGGAAGGAGGCTTGACTTTGGGTGGTGAACACACAGTACAATATACAGAAGATGTATTAGAGAATTGTACACCTGAAAACTATATAATTTTATTAAGCAATGTCACCCCACTAAATTCAATTAAAAGAATATTACTATACAGTTATAGAGTTATAATATTCTCACATACTAAAACTTAGAGAATTTACTTAGGAGGCTTTTCTCAGTAAGTCTAAAGAAGTTTATTTATATCTGCAGAAAATTCTAATAACATGTCATTATATTTTAGGATTTTCTAATTTCTTTTCTTAGCCTAGCATTTAAGATTAAACATTAGCAGTCCCTATCAACCCTTATTTGCTTTAGTCAGTGAAACTGTATATATATATGCAGAATTTTATATATTTTATATTCCTGAGTTTGCTTTATTTTTTTTTTTTAAGATTTTATTTATTTATTTTCGAGAGCTAGGGGAAGGGAGGGAGAAAGCGAGAGAAACATCGATGTGTGAGAGAAACATCTATGGGCTGCCTCTCGCACACCCCCAAACAGGGACCTCGCCTGCAACCCAGGCACGTGCCCTGACTGGGAATCGAACCGGAGTCTCTTCAATTCTTAATTCTCACTCTCAACTGCCGTCACAGAGGGTCTACACAAGGTCCTCTCTAGGGCCTTTCGAATTTGATGCTGACTTGGAAACCAGGTAACTTGTTAAATTCATTTAACAAACACACCTCCCCTAAGTGTAAAATGTTAAAAAGAACAATGCTAAGCATAGTGTAGGAACACGGAAACGAAGATGACCCCCTTTGCAAGCCATGTATTAATATCCGAATTACATAAGGAATTTTATAACTCAGTTACAAAACAACCCAATAACCCAATTAAAAACTGGGCAAAGAACTCCAAAGAATATATGAGAGTAGAAATGGCCAACAGTATTAGAAAAGATGAAATGATGAAAACATCACTAATCATCAGAGAGATCACAATGATAACCACAATGATATATCACTTCATACCTATTAGAGTAGACATTATCAAAAAAATAAAAGTGTTGCCCGGCCGGTGTGGCTCGGTGGATTGGGCGCGGGCTGGGAACCAGAGGATCCCGGTTCGATTCCCGGTTGGGGCACATGCCTGGGTTGCAGGCCAGGTCCCCGTGGGGGCCATGTAAGAGGCAACCATACATTGCTCTTTCTCCTTCCTTTCTCCTCTCTCTGAAAATAAATGAATAAAATCTAAAAAAAAAAATTAAAAAAAAAATTACAGTGTTGGTGAGGATGTGTAAAAATGGAAACCCTTGTAAACTGTTGATAGGAATGTGGTAAGTAAGGTATAGCTGCTATGGAAAACAGTATGGAGGTTCCTCAAAAAATTAAAAATAGAACTACCATGTGATCCAGCACTTCCACTTTTGGGTATTTAATCCAAAGGAATTGAAATCAGGATCTCAAAGAGATACCTACACTCTCGCGCTCATTGCAGCACTATTCCCAGTAGCCGAGACGCTGAAAGGACCTACACGCCCAGTGAGGAATGAATGGATACGGCAGCCGTGGCACACGTGATACAGAATATCGCTCAGGCTTACAAAAGAAGGAAATCCCACCATACGTGGCAACATGGATGAACCTCGAGGACATTATGCTAAGTGAAATGTGCCAGTCACAGGAGGAGAAATACGGCATGATCCCACTCATAGAGGCACAGTAGAAGGGTGGTTGCCAGCAGCTGGGAGGAGGAGGAGGACACAGGGATTGCTTTTCAATGGAGGCAAAGTCCCAGTTATGTAAGAGGAGTAAGTTCTGGGGATCAGCTGTACAACCTACCTATGGTTACACTGTATCCTAACTTGAAATTTCATTAAGATAGTATATCTCATGCTAAATATTCTTACTACTGTTTTAAAAAATTCATCCTCCCCAAATAAAAGTAGTTGCAACCTAGAATATGGAGCTCAGAGGTAAGAGAGATCCCCTCATAGCTGTGGGAATGCAGACGCTCTCCTGGGGGTGGGACCGGACGTGGCGGGGGCACCGCAGGACTGGACAGACATAGATGGGAGGGATGTAGGCACAAGGAGTAGCATGAACAAAGACAAAGTAGCATAATTTTGTTCCAGTATAGGTTCATGATGGCTGAAAAGTTAGCTGGGATGAAATTATGTAAGGTCCTTAGGTAAGTAAGGTAAAGAATTAGTAGTTGAAAAAAAATTTAAAAACTAACTTTTTAATAAGAAGGTTAGAACAGCTAAAATAAAAAGGAATAACATACTATGAAAGGCTGTTATCTCACAGGCAAAAATACATGCAATCTAAGCCACGGCCTCTGTGAAAACTGTTTCTGAAAGTGAGGAACTTTATAAACCCACTTGCTGGTTGTTTGTTGGATTCCCAAGAAGTCAGGTTGCTAGAGAGCTGGCATCTAGCTAGGGCTGTAAGATGTAACAAGTAACACAAGATGCCCAGTTAAATTTAAATATCAGATGGAAAATATGTTTTCAGTATTAAGTATATTCCAAATATTGTATGAGATATGCTTACACTAAAAAACAAATCCACTGTTTACCTGAAATTCAAACTTAACTCGGAGTCCCATATATTTTATCTGGCAACTTAGTCCTAACTATACAATTAAATGTATTTTAGAAGTAATAAAATTTGGAGAAAATAAACACTTTCAATCTTTTCTGACATTAATTCTGATAAACCAAATACTTTTCTAGGTTTCTGGTTTATAAGAGCTGACTATTTCAATCACATAAAATGAAAACAAAATAAAAATCATCACAAATAACCATACAGAAGAATGCATGTGTAATACACACAAATACAGAGAGGTTCCCTTGAAACAGAAAGGAGACCATGGGGAGACTGATCTATAGAAAATAAAATCAGAGAAAACCGCAGCCCAAGCTCGTGCAGTGGACGGAATGGAGACAGACGGCAGGCAGACAAGGCCACGCCACAAAAGGATCTGAGAGCCTGCGTCAGGAGCCTGGATTTTAAGTGTGTGGACAAGCCAGTCACTGAATGGCTTTAAGTAAGAGTATCATGACCTGGTTTAGCGTTAAATATATGATGGTGGCCACTGTGAAGGACTGAGGGGTGGGCGAGAAGGAAATTAGGTGACTAGTTCCACTGCAGTTTTATTTCTAGTCCATTGCAGAAGCAAAAGACAGTTCTAACTAGTAAGGTAGAGTACAGTACGTGGTTTCAGGAACTCTATGATCTATGTGATCAACAATATATAATTTATTAAAAGACATTAAAACAGCTCTGACCTATGTGGGCCAGTTGGTTGAGCGTCATCCCACAAGGTGAAAGGCCGCCAGTTCGATTCCTGGTCAGCGCGTATGCCTAGGTGGCTGGTCTGGTCCCCATTCGGGAGAGGCAACCTATCAATGTTTCTCTCTCATCGATGTTTCTTTCCCTCTCTTTCTCCTTCCCTTCCCCTCTCTCTATAAGTAGATAAAATCTTTAAACAATAAGTAAAAGTGTTTTAAAAAATAAATAAAATAAAATAAAAGACATAAAAACAATCTACATGGAAAGACTTAATGTTGTAAGGATGTCATTTTTTTCAAATAAGCTACGGGGGTTCAGCTTCAGCAGCTGGGTCTAGCAGAGGATGGTGGGGAACCACCCCATGCCTTCAACCGGGTGTAGCTGTCATTCTTGACATGCCCCTCTCCTAGAAGCCGCTCAAATATGACAAATAAATTGATTAATGAAGACCTACCCAATTATTGACGAGATTCCTAATATGATACCATAGGCTGCTAGGATGACACGTCAAAACCAGAAGACAAGAAGATATGGAGCATCACTAGATCTTAATTAAAAATAACAACAACTACAAGCTGACTGTCCTTATTCCACCTGTCTCTTTGGCAGGACTTTTGTTTTACTTGGCCACTGCGAAAGAAAACTCCCCACAGGGCTGCCCAAGTTCAGCCAGCCTGTGCTTTTACAGTCTGCTCTTGCCCATTACCACACCAATGCAGGTGTGCTTCCACCTTTGGACTTGGATGGGTATTAAACTCTTCAAGCAAAATTAATACAACCAGAGCTAACGTGGTACATACACATCAATGATAAGTGACCATCTATCTCTGAAAGCTCAACTGCATAGAAAATACTGGAAACCCACTTAATATTCAGGAAAGATGCTTTACCTTTCTTCTATCAGAGGCTTAGGACTATGGGAGGCTTAAGCTGCAGAAGCTTTTATTGTACATTGATTCTGTCCTTGTTTTTGGAAGGTTCTCATTTAAAACTGTTGTATCAGAAGAAACACTTCAACATACTGTATTGTTGGAAATCAACAACCCTAAGCATCACCTAAGACTTTATTTCTTAACCTTTTCATCTAAAAGTTAATGACTTGAAATTTTATGTTTATTTAGATTCAAAGTCTTTGGTCAAGTCACATGTTAAAGATAACTGAAATCCAAAGGAACTATGATGCTGTAGTTGTAGAGAAACACATTTTGAAGTAGTATGATATAAAACTATAATAAAATGGAAATTTCATGGACTTGAGAAAATAAGTAAATAAATAAAAATAAAACCTATAAATTTAATGTAACCTCAATTAAAATCCTAACAGATTTCTTAAAACTGAAACTTCAAAAGCTGGAAAAAAGTTCAATTGGAATAATGTAGAAATAATTATGACAATTTTGAAAAAGAACAGTATTAGGAAATATGTGCTGATTAATATCAAAGTATGTTTATAAAATTATATAACAGGATTGTCTCGGCTTAAGAACTCACAAATAGATTAGTGGAATAGAAAGGTCAAAAAATGACTCTCACATACAGGAAAATATATCTGATAGAGTAGATGTTTCCTATCTGTGCAGAATTGACTAGAATTAGGATATTAGGTAATTCTTTTGGAAAAAGTAATAAAGAACCAAACATTAAGATACCATTAGCAAAGTTAACAGACTGAGGGAAACAGAATGAGGGAAAATATTTGCAACACAGACTTAACACACAAGGAACTAAGAGAATTTATAAACAGTTCCTAAAATTTTTGAATTAAAAAAAATAACCCCAGCCCAAAATGCCAAAATATAAATTCCCAAAAGAAGAAATACTAAAAGCTGTCAAACATACACAAAAAAATGATCAAGCACAGGCTCACTAGGAATCAGAGATATGTGAATTAAAATAGGCTATCACTTGCCAATCAACTGGCAATATATTAAAGATGGAAAATTCTAAGTGTTAGCCATGATGCAGAAAAATAGGAACTCTCTACATTATTAGAGACGTGAGTTTGTACTTTGCCAGTCTGGTACTGGTAAATTTTAGGTCGTTTGGCATTATCAAAGCTTAATGGGAGTTTCTCAACAGGTTAAACATAGTAGAGTTATCATATGAGTACAGGACCAAAGCAAATGAAAAACATATATTCTCACAAAAATTTGTACATAAATGTTCTTGACCACATTACTCATGATGGTCAAATGGAAAGAAGTCAAATGATGAATGAGTGAATGAAATGTGGTAGGTACAAGCCACACAATGGAACTAATCAATAAAAGAGTGAAGTGCTGGTACATGCTAAAATCTGGGTGAACCTTAAAAACATTACGCTAAGTGAAAGAAACCAGTCACAGAAGACCAGATGCTATATGGTTCTCTTCATCAGGACGGTCCAGAATAGGCAAATCTATAGAAACACAAAGTAGATGAATAGTTGCTAGGAGCTGAGGGGGAGGAAATTATAAGGAGTGACTGCTAACAGGTACACGGGTACAAAGGTTCTTTTGGGGGTGATAAAATGTTCTAAAACTGATGCGGTGATGGCTGTACAATTCTAAGATAATATTGAAAACCACTGACTCGTACACTTTAAACAGGTAATTTGTATGATATGTGAATTATTTCTCAATAAACCTACGTGTAAAAAAAATTAACACATGCCTAAATTTATAACACACATTTTACTTTTAGGAATCCATTCTATAGAACTTCTTGAATATGCACAGAAAGACATATATTTTAAAAAATGTTTACTTCAGCATAGTTTGTAATAGCCCAAAATACAAGCAGTCTAAATGTTCACCGTAAGTAAACTCAAAGCAAATGACAAACTGGGAAAAAATGTTTATTATATATGACCGATAAAGCATCGATATCCTTCATAAAGATGAGTGCCCAACATATCTTTCATTTGAAACTTTCTGGCCTTTTTTCCCGGAAAACACATAGTTTCCATTTTCTTTCTCAATGCCATATTGACGATTAGTGCTAGGAAAAAAACTTTTTTTAAAAAATAAGCTTTCCTGGTTGGTTCCACTCTAAAAAATACTATTCATAACCTAATTTCAACTCTACTGTTGATTACACTTTTACAATTTTCTCTCATAATCCCTTTTTCTTTTTTATTTTGTAGATTTTATTTATTTATTTTTAGAGAGGGGGAAGGGAGGGAGAAAGAAAAGGAGAGAAATATCAATGTGCGGTTGCCTCTTGTGCGCCCCCTACTGGCAACCTGGCCCGCAACCCAGGCATGTGCCCTGACTGGGAATTGAGCTGGCGACCCTTCACTTCACAGTCCGGTGCTCAATCCACTGAGCCGCGCCAGCCAGGGCCCTTTTTCTATTTTTCATTAAAGCAGTAGATTCAAACCCTTTCATACCTTTATGTGCCTCTAACATGTCCATTCTCTCAGCAGATTTTAAATCTCCAGTTCTCCCAATTTAAATATTTCACACCTCAAAATTTTTCTTTTCTCACCACATTCTTTCCTCCTGTTTTAAAAGAACTGTACATCTTTCCAAGGTTATTGTTACTCTGGATCCCACTTAGTATCTCTTCTATTAAAAGAGATTGCCTTCCCTTGGCCAACAATTTAGAGGATTTACCCCTTAAAACCAAAAAGAAAACTATGTATATCATCTCCTGGCCTTGTTACAAGCAAGCAACTCAAATCTTCTCATTCCATCCTTTCACCAGCAAACTTCCTTACTTATGAAGCTAAAATATTTACTCCCTATGATCAGGCCTTTACCTCAATGGCTCTTTTAAAGCAAAGACCCTGCTAATTGCTAAATTCATAGCGTACTCTTTTTTTTAATTGAATTTATTGGAGTAACATTGGTTAAATAAAATTATATAGGTTTCACGTGAACAACTCTACAATACATCATCTGTATATTGTACTGTGTTCACCACCACTGTCCCTCCAAAAAAAAACTCATGGACACAGAGTACAGTATGGTGGTTACCTGAGGGTCAGGGGGGTGGAGGGAGGTAAAAGAGAGTAAAGGGGAAATAAATGGTGACAGAGGGAGACTTGACTTTGGGTGGTGAACATTCGTAGCCTATTCTTAGTCCTCATTCTCCGTGAATTAGATATAAAGCCAGCTCCTTCACTAACTCTGTATGACAGACAAGAGTCTTTGGATTAAATTCTCAGTTTGTTTCTCTTACCAATGAGGCAAATTTCCTTTTAGGACTTTTCCTTTGAAATGTAGTAAACAAACTTATTCCAAATCATCTCACACTACCTCACTCAAGATTCTGTTAACTGTAGCATATAAGGCAGTATATTATAATGATTAAATATGCTGATTATATGGAATCAGACTATTACAGTTCAAATCTCAGCTCTGCTACTTATTAATGCGGATTAAAAAAAAGGGGCCACATAACGTGACAAGCTAAGTGTAGGCCTGCATGGTGGTCCTTACAAACTCAGAGACCTAAAGTAACCATGTAGGGTGGTCTGAAATTAAAACTTCCATCTAAAAACAAGTCACGGTGGGTAGTCATGTCCTGACCAGTATCTTTCTTGACAAAGGTCAATCTTTATGTTAAGTGAGACTGTCTGTCTTTTTCCATCTACCATAACATACCTTTGGAATGTCAGAGCAATCCCCTTTTTCCAGACCCCTGAGGGCACAATCTCCCACCAATCAGTTTCTTGTTCTCCCACATCAATTTCTGTGTGCTGTATCTGTTAATTGTTAACTATCCTGGTACCCCTCAATGTAAAAGAAGTGTCTGTCTGTTTTATTTTTCATCCAGTCTCAAGAGATTCCCCACTTTGCTTTCTCCCCACTCCCTAATCTACTACCAATGAATTTTACGGAACCCTCCTTATGCCTCCTCCTTTGATTCTAATTTATAAAATAAGTTGCAAAATTGCCATTCTCCTGAGCATTTTCTCAATTCGTTGAGATTTTACTTCCCAGCAATTGTCATCAGTTTGGCTCAAATTAATTCCAAAATGCTTATAGGTTTGGATGTTTCTTACATTGACATTAAGCTGCATGAAATGAAAAAGATATTCAATGACTATGTGCCTCAGTTTCCTCTATGATATTCACAGTTAAAAGAATGGAGTAAATGGAAATATACATATATATATAATCATTACGTACTAAGAATAATGCTTGGCATTGTTATATAAATGTTTGCCACTGCTGCATGAGCATTCTTAATCAATAGTAGTAATTGCTCTTCAAACAAAATGAGATACTTGAGGACAAAGATTTTTTTACCACCACCAAAACATATACAGTGACTTCCAGTGAACTTTCCATGATGTTCTTTCATGTGCTCATTAATTCAATAATTAATATATTCCATCTATGTAACTAGTTGCTGAGTTCTAGACAAGCTACTCTCCTATGGTCTCTCCCACAGAGGCAGTGGTGCAGCAGGAGAAAGTGCTACAGTGGAATGAACATGGGCCTTGGGTGTGACCAAAGCAGCAACATCTCTGCTATTGACGTTGGGCAAGTTACTCAACTGTCTGAGCTTCATCTTCTATGACTATAGATTGAGCTTATGAAGACACATAGCAAAACATACTGCTTAGCACATCAAGTACATAAATACTAGATGCTCTCTTCACTTCTTTCTTTGCCAAGACTGTTTTCATCTCATTACCTGCTTTTGATATGTCATCCCATTCAATACATCCCACAAACTGACAGATTAATGTTATTCTGTCTTACATTGTTGCTTTTTTGAAACGTCTTCAATGAATCTCTTCCTAGTGCTTGCCAACTAAAGTTTAAAACTTCTAGAATTTAAAATCCTCTGTGTTCTTACCCAACCCTACATTTACGCTGTTTCATCTCACTAGTCTCCTTCAAGATCCAATGCTCTTACCCATTGGTTCCCAAACCTGACTGCACATCAGAACCATCTAGGTAGGGGTCACGTGAAAATTATCATACCTAGGCCCCACCAGCTAGAGACTCTTTCTCTTTTTCTCACACTCATTCGTTCATTCTCAGCTGGGGTCTGAGCACTGACATCTTTTCAAGCTCCCCAAGTGATAATGTAGTCAGGATTAAGAACCACTGTTCCAATCAGGCTGATCCGCCTTCCTGTCCCTAACCATAACCTGTATTTTTCCCAAAATACCCTCTTACTCATTCCATCTGGCCCCATTAAAATGTTAACTCCTACATAAAATCTCTCCCTTTACCCCAAAATAAACACAGTAGAGAAAGTTTTCTCCTTCCTCTGAACTTCTATAATAATTTATTTCAATACGCTTCATTTTACCTTGCACTACAGTTATTTTGGGGGCATGTTCTTGTTTCCCAAAACTAGGCTTTTGAGGGTAAGTCGAGTTCTTCTTATGACAAGTTGAGGCATTTTAGAAACTTAATCCCTACAACATCCCTCCCTTGAGGAAGCTATAACCTTCATATTTTATGAGTAAGGAAACTGAAACAATGAGAAACGGCTTGACTAAGGATTTTAACGTTAATTGTAATTTTTTCTTTGTATATTACACATACTACAGCTTCCTCCCTATTGTAAGAGCAGAAAAACATCCAATAAATGCTGAATGAATGTATAAATTTTTATTTTAAGTTTGGTGACTGAAAACAAATTCAACTTCAAGTCAACATTCCTAACAATTGAGGGAAAATGAAAGAAATATACCCCGGCTATCTTCTTTTCCAAAATAATTATTTCAAAGTCATTGCTTAGTTCTGATATTTAAACTATTCTTAAAATAAATCCATGGCAAGACAATAGCTTTGAAAGCCAATATTTTAAGAAACAGAAAAGGATGAATTTGTACATATCAAGAACCGAAACTTGGATAATGGACTAGGATTCTGTAAAGGTAGTACATGACAAGAAAAAAAAGTGGCTGGGTGAGGAACTGCCTAGGGAAACAGGAAAAATATTCTGGTTCTGGGAACAGGAGAGGCCTGGGAGCACCTGCAGAATGTGTAGAAAGACGGAGCTTGCTAACTAGAACCAAGAGCCAGAGCAAGGCACAGAAGTCCAGGTGGAAAGAGCTCTGAGCCACGGCACACAGGAGTCAGAACAGAGGCCAGGCGGGATGAGACCTCAACCAAAGTTCAGCAGGAACCAGATATTCCTTCCCTAATCTTCTCAGGCGATGTAAGATACCTCAGTGCCCGGAAACCATTGAGGAGGAGGAGGAAGAGATGTGCAGAAGCCACCGTGGGGAGTGTGGGGAGAAACCTGCACATCACTCCAGACAGACTGACATACCTTTAACTGGCAGGATGAAGTGCTTTCAGCTGTCAATCAGGATGAGGATTCAAGAAGGATGGGCTCAATCACAAAAGTTGAGCAAGATAACCTGAGCAGTTATTTATCTGTGAATTTACTGTTTAAACGTTGACCTTTACCAGAAATTAGTAAAATCAGGTTCTCACTCTAAGCTCATCATGAACTGAATAATTCCCACATATTATCTAATGGAGGGAGGGAGGGTAGTTCTTAAATTTCTTAAATAGTAAAATGAAGGGCTGGATCATGCTGAGGCACTTCTTTATTCTAAAGTTACACATTTTTTTTAAAATTTTATTATTATTATTTGCAGGTGACATTGGTTAATAAAATTATACAGGCTTCAAGAGTACAATTCTATAATACATCATCTTTATAATGCATTGTGTGTTTACCACCTAAAGTCAAATCTCCTCCATCACATTTGGCCCCCTTTTAGTTGCAATTGCAAAAGGAATTTTTTTCTTTTTTCAGAATTTCATTGTTAGTATATAGGAATGCAGTGGATTTTTATACATTGATTTTGTATCCTGCAACTTTACTGTTTTTATTGTTTCTAATAGTGTTTTGGAGGAGTCTTTAAGGTTTTCTATATACAGAATCATGTCACCTGCAAAAAGTGACACTTGTACTTCTTCCTTCCAAATAATTTACATGCTTTTTATTTCTTTCTCTTGTCTGAGGACTTCCAAAACTATACTGAATAAGACTGGTGAGAGTGGGCATCCTTGTCTTGCTCCTGATTTTACAGGGAAAGCTTTCAGTGTTTCACTATCGAGTATGATATTGGCTGAGGGTTTGTCATATATGGCCTTTATTATGTTGAGGTACTTTCCTTCTATACCCATTTTATTGAGTGTTTTAATCATAAATAGATATTGTTGCTTATTAAATGCTTTTTATACATCTATTGATAAGATCTGATCTTTATCCTTTGTTTTGTTAATGTGGTATATTAACATTGAGCGATTTGCATATGTTGCACAATTCTTGCACCCCTGGAATACACCCCACTTGATCGTGCTGTACTATTTTTTTAATGTATTGTTGTATTTGATTTGCTAGTATTTTGTTTAGGATTTTTTTTAAAATATATTTTATAGATTATGCTATTACAGTTGTCCCATTTCCCCCCTTTTTTCCCCTCCACCCTCTTAACCCCCCTTTCCCCACCCTTTAGTTTTGTCCATAGGTCATACAAGTAAGTTCTTTTGCTTCTGCATTTCCTATACTATTCTTAACCTCCCCCTGTCTGTTTTCTACCTACCATTTATGCTACTTATTCTGTGCCCCATTCTCACCCTCTCCCCCTACCACTCCCCTGTTGATATTCCTCCATACCTCATATAACTCCCTTCAACATTTCATACAACAAAGGCTGGGTGATGATGAACTCCTTGAACTTGACCTTATCTGAGAAACACTTTATCTGCCCTTCCATTCTAAATGAAATCTTTGCTGGATAGAGTATTCTTGGATGTAGGTCCTTGCCTTTCATTACTTGGAATGCTTCTCTCCAGCCCCTTCTTGCCTGCAAGGTCTCTTTTGAGAAATCAGCTGACAATCTTATGGGAATTCCTTTGTAGGTAACTTGTCTCTTTTTCTCTTGCTGCTTCTAGGATCTTTTCCTTATTTTTGATCTTGGGTAATGTAATTATGATGTGTCTTGGTGTGTTCCTCTTTGGGTCCAACTTCTTTCGGACTCTCTGAGCTTCCTGGACTTCCCGAAAGTCTATTTCCTTCACCAGCTTCAGGAAATTCTCCATCATTATGTATTCAAATAAGTTTTCAATTCCTTGGATTTCTTCTTCTCCTTCTGGCAGCCCTATGATCCGTATGTTGGGCCGTTTACAGATGTCCTGGAGGTTTCTGAGCCCCTCCTCCGTTTTTTGAATTCTTGTTTCTTCATTCTTTTCTGGTTGGATGTTTTTTTCTTTCTGCTGGTCCACTCCGTTGATTTGAGTCCCTGTTTCCTTCTTATCCCTATAGGTTCCCTGCAGATCTCTCCTCATTTGTTCAAGTAATTGCCTCATTTGTTCAAGTAATTGCGATAATTTTTCGTCGAATTCTGTGGCCAACCTGATTACCAGTGTTTTAAACTGTGCATCTGATAGGTTGGCTATCTCTTGGTCGGTTAGTTCTGGAGCTTTGATCTGTTCTTTCATTTGGGCCATTTTTTTCCCCTCGGTGCGCCTTTTGCTTTAAGGGGCAGAGCCTTAGGTGTTCACCAGGGCGGGTCAATTCACATCGCTATTTTGTGATGCTGTCTGTGGGGATGGGGTAACCCTCGTCGCTGTGCTGTGACGCATCTGTGGGGGCGGGACCTGCGAGAACAATGGCGCTTGCTCCACTCTCCATACCCACACTGCTTCCCACAAGCAAGTTGAGTCCCTTTGCACTGGCTCCGGGATCGCTCTGGGGTCAGTGGACGGGCCCGCACAGTTCCAAGCCCTCGTGGGTCTCCCCAGGGAACTCTCCCGTGAGGCCGGGATTTCCTCCCGCCGTCTCACCTCCCACAGGTGTTTTCAATCGGTGGTTTGAGGTTTTATTTCCCCGCTTTGATGGGTTGCGCCCTGCTTTCTCCCGGTTTGTCTGCATGCGAATTAGGACCTGCCCGGTCCACCAGTCTCGGCCCCGCTGGTTCCAGGTGGGCTGGGCGCTGGTCGCGTTTCGGTCAGGCACACCCGTCTCGGCGTGCTGCAGCGTTGCCAGTCCCACTCCACAAACCGCGGTCTGGCCGTGCGCTCACCACCCGGCTCGCTGCGGAGTGGCCGCGCGCGCTCTCCGCCCGGCTCCGCCCCGCTTACCAGACTGGATGTAAGTGTCTTCTTTAACTCCTTGGTTGTCGGACTTCCTCTCAGTTTGATTTTCTGTCAGATCTGGCTGTTTTTGTTTAATTAAATTGCTGTTTCTTCCTCGTTTGGTTGTGTGCGGAGGCATGGTGTGTCCACCTACGCCACCATCTTGCCGGAAGTCCCTGTTTAGGATTTTTTAATCCGTATTCATCAGAGACATTTGTCTGTAGTTGTTTTTAGTGTTATCCTTGCCAAGTTTTGCTAGCCTCAGTGTTACGCTAGCCTCATCAAATGACCCCCTTTACTCACTGCTACCTCCTTCCACCCCCTTTCTTTCTGGTAACCTCCATACTGTGTCGGTATCTAAGGGTTTTTTTTGTTTGTTTGTCTTGTCCATTTGTTACTTTCACTTTTATATCTCATATGAGTGAAATCATATGGTGCTTGACTTTTTCCATCTGATTTATTTTGCTGAGCATGATATTCTCCAGAAGTGTTTAATTTTCACATTATATAATTTTTACTAGTTTTGTCCTTAATGTTATATCCTTTCATGTTTCTGTTAATTATATATTTCTAAAATTTGAGAATAATTCAAATTGAAGATTAAGACTTATTTAAATGGAACCAAAAATCAGTTAACTATTATTTTCTCAATCATAACATTTGCTTCTATCATTTGGTGACAGTTTTATCTATATACAGAAGAAAGAAATTTCCCTGTGAACTATAGAGACTATGGAACTTCCTGTCCTATACTACATACTTCATAGAAGGTACACATAATTATTCGATATAAAGTAAATGAGTAAATACATGAACTTAGACTGACTCAGCCATAAGCTGAAGGGCATGTTATTCAGTGCTACATATCAGGTGTCCTTAACCGGGTGGATTGGCTAAAGGTGTGTCGCTTCAGCGTCCTTGGCAACACATGAAGCTATAGGAAAAAAATAATTGAGACCAGAAATGGAAATAGTGGTGGAGAAGGTAGTGGTTTAAAATTCTCAGATAACACTGAATTTTCCCAGCATCTCAAAGGAAATTATGCACATTAAAAGTAATATAGGAAAAACCACTAGACTCTCAAAGCAAATATTACAAGTCACAATACTTGCAGTCATTCTCCTAAACTTTAAGCAAAATGCAAGTGTTCCAGATTTGTAGATACTATTGTATAAAAATGTATTAGGTTTATATAAAGATATCTATATTTTACTTTTTCTAAAGAAGATAGCCCTACAATCTCAATTTTATACTACAGAAAACTAAAGGCTTAAGAAGTTGAGTAACCTTGGGATTTCAGCCCAAGTTTACCTCCAAAAAATATGTTCTATAGGTTATGGTGCCTTCAAAACTGTAAAGGATTCTATAAAGCATTTATCATTCTATTTTAAAGCATTTATCATCTTTTAAACGTTTAAAAAAATTTTATTGATTTTAGAGACAGAGGGACGGAGGAAGGGAGGGGGTAAAGAGAGAGAGATCAATTTGTTGTTCCACCTATCCATGCATTCATCGGTAGATTCTTATGTATGCCCTGACCAGAGATAGAACCCACAACCTTAGTGTATCAGGATGATGCTCCAACCAACTGAACTACCTGGCCAGGGCTAAAGCACTTGTCTTAACCTCCAACTAATGCCAGCCATTAAACAGATGTCCAACAACCAACTACATTCTAGTGAAATATTAATCATAAAAGAGATAAACACACACAAAAATATACTTACTCATTCCTGAGCATTCTCTATCACCATCCCATACATTAGAAACAGCATGTCCCGTCAACAGGAGGTTAATCAAACTTTGGCTATTAATAAAAATTAAAAAGTAATTAAAATATGAATAAATTTATTTTCAAATAAAAAATTATTCCTATAGTAAGGCATAAAGCAATGACTATGTTGTTTAAGAAACAGAGTTTAAAAAAAGCTTTACATTTTTCATTTTATGCATTCAGCAACAATGTTGTTAACTGTGCCACTACGTGAAATGCCACAATGGTGCCTACTGTTCTGTATTCTCACATAAGCTTTACAACTTCATCCAACATACCACATTTAAATGAATAAAAAAAGATACTGATAATTTACTTAACATTTATAATCATCTTTTAAAATACATGTATGTTATTATCTGTGTTTGATGGAACACAATATGACTTCTGAGGCAGAAAGTTCTAAAAGTACTGAATTTTTTTGGAGTTATCACTGTTTTATAAATTTTAATTGAAATAGCTAAAAAAATATTTGAGAGAAAAGTACAGAAAATAAGAAACAAAACTTTTCACCCAAACATGAAAGCATTTATAAATAGCTAAGGATATACTTATTTCTAGTCAAAATGAATAAATTTCATTTATTAAAGTTTCATAAATGGAACATCAAGTACAAGTTGTTACAATACTCCCGTGCCATCTTGAAACAAAATATTTGCTACAACAAATGTACCGCATACATAAACCTAAGTGGAAATTAATATTTCATATGTAAGGTAAGCAATGCATAAAGCACAAGACTGCTCAAATTCATAGACTTAATGCTGTCAAAACTGACAAGCAAAATTTTCTGACTTTGTAGTACTTTATTCTAAGTCAAATTCTTAAAAATTAAAGTTCATTTGAGGAAATAACAAACTTTAGCTAATCACCTGCCATGTCCATACACAGGATCTATCAGAGGTTCAGTTGAATCTTCAATTTCATTTTTTATGTTTTCAATGCCCTAAAAAAAACAAATATTCTTGGCTTATTTCAAAAACTAGAAATAGAAATCATAGTAGTTTAAAAATTGAACAGTTCATACCATAGATTAATAAAACACAATTATTTCACTAATTTTTCTCCCAAGGAATTAACCAGATTTGAATTAGGGGTGCATTTGAGATGGTAATGGTAGTTTCCCCAAGAATATCTTTTTATTTTCTTTCATGGGCTCTATATAAAGAATATAGGTAATAGATCTAATGTTGGTTAAATTGATAGAGAGAGAGAGAATGTTTAAGTTTCAAGAGGTGAAAAGAGAAAATTATTTAATCCAAAAGTTAGTATTTATTTAACTTTAGGCTAAATTAAATTCAAAACTAATATACCTGCTAAGGCATCTGATATATTTTCCTAGGTCATTTAAAAGCAAATTGGTACTAAATATTTACACACGAGTATTGATAGAGAGATAAATTTAAATACACAAAAGGTATAACCGATACGTAAGAAAATGGAAGGTTTGCTTCTGATTGTGTATTCTCACAAATACTGGTAATTTAAATGTATACTGACAAAAATATAAATTAAGAGGGCCAGGAAGCTTCTTATTTTCTTGAAAACAATTTTCTGATATTTTTTAATCCCCAAAAGGGCATCCATATCCCAAAAGATCTAGATATTGGATCACTACAAGAAGTCCTAGGCATTTTCACTTGATCTGCTCCAAAACAACAAAAATAATCTGCCAGTCATTCCGCTACTCATTTGATTTTAACCACTGGTTCTATCAGATTACATGCTACTTCTAAGGATTAGAGAGACAATTAACCAATATCAAAATATGTAATGACTGTGTAAGTACATGTAGGAGGACAAAACAAGTATGAGATCCGGCACCTGCCTTCCTTGTAAACAACACTACAAAGCGGGCTCTGATAAAGCCAAAATGAACGATAGGAACACGTGACTTAACCACTGGGGAGGGAAGGGCCATCATTTCAAAAACAGGCTCAAGGAAGAACAACTAACATGATGGTTTATTGGCTGTAAAGGACAAGGGACAGAGGAGGTGTCACAGTCTTCAGCATAAAAAACTGCTGAATAATGACCAGTTAAGATGAAGGCATAAGAAGCCAGTTATCTTGGTTAGATGCCACTGTCATTCACTGCTTCTAACCAACTACAAAATACTTTTGGTTCTTTCACTTACACATCCCCCTAAATGTCTTTAAATTTCTAAATTTAAACACGCTTCTAAATACGCTCCTTTCCTTTTCCATTTCCACGGTCACTGCCCCAGCTTAGGTTCATCTATTTCAAAAACTACTTTTCTAGTTTCCCTGAACCTAAATGTGTACTCCACACACCAACTCCCTCCAGAACAACTCTTATCCCATTTACGGAATCTTTTATTAACAAAAACATCTTGCTACTCCCTTGCTGAAAATTCTTGTTGTGTTCTAATATTGGCCAAGTGAAATCTAAACTATTCTCCATAATATGCAAAGACCTCCACATTCTAAACCTTACTTATATAACCGCCCAGTCTCATCTCCCACAGTTGCCTTTCTGGGGCACGGCGCTGCAGCAGTACGCAGCTACTTAAGGCTCCCCAGACACGCGCTCCGCCCCCAACTGATTGTACCTTTACACTTGCTATTCCCGCTGCTTGGAAAACCTTCCCAGAGCTCTTCTGTCTAGA
>PVJI01023732.1:0-23086 GCA_004026765.1 Micronycteris hirsuta
TGAGTCCTCCTGGTCTCTCACTTGTCTCACACCCTTGTTCAATCTTTCAGGAAATTCTATTGCTTTAACTGCAGTGTATAACCAGAACTTGATTTCATTATCCAACACTACCACTGGCATGACTCCCACCCCAGCAGCATAACCTGTTTCTCAGGTCCCTGCAACAGCCTCCTCGTGGGTCTTCCTGCTTTCCTGCCTCCTCCCAGTTTATTGTCATCACAGAGTCGGGGAAAATTATCCAGGGTACTTGCCGTGTCATGTGACGGCATGTGTTCTGGACTATTTTTTTTAATAATGTTTATATACAAACAGCCTTAAAAGGTGAAGATATCTCCTTCCCCAGCAAAGGGCAGATTGTTTCGTGAACAGGAGAATAAAGGTAATGTCTTACCCCAGGGCAAAGGTTAAGGCAGGTTTGCCAATAGCCCCTTGTTAGATCAGAGGCTCCTCAGCCGTGACACAGACTCACCGTGTGCACAGCATCCACCTGGGCTGCTCCAAATCACCCACCCGGGACTGGGAGCAAGGGATGGATGTGAGCAAGAGCTCCAGCTACACGGTTAAGTAATATAGTCCCTTATCTCCGATCAGGAGTCTCTTGTCTGCCAGCACCTGTGAAACTGTCACAGGACAACTTGTGACCTTGGAAGCAGACCCTTCACAGTGTTTGACACCCAGCAGCCAAAGGACTTACTCAATACTAAGTCAGGTTATGTCACTCCTCTACTCCAACTCCTGCGCCTGAGCCACTCTCCACCATCACATCTCTGACCTCATCTCCCTCTTCCTCCATCCTTTACTTTCCTCCAGTCAGAGCAGCCTCCTCATTGTCCCTGACACAGACACGCCAGGGACATGCTCTACCACGGGCCTTCATGCTTGCTGTTTCATTCGCTGGGCGATCTTCCCTCATACATGGTTTACGCCCTTGCCTCCCTCAGGCCTTTGCTCAGACTCACCTTCTCACCAAGACAACCCTGAACTCCCTGCTTAAAATCACACTCTCTCTGCACCACAGGCCTACCCACTCCCCACCGGTGCAGGTCTCTCCCCATATCTGGCCTTCTTGGGCCAGTTTACCACCCTTGCCCCAGGCAAACTGACTGGTCCTGGTCGCCCCTTCCCTTGACAATGACAGATAACACAGGAGGGCACCTGAGGTTCTCTTCGCTGTGGAATGGGAAAACGGCACCAGGGAACACAACAGCAGAGAGAAGGAACCAGCTTTCCATTCAGCAAAAGGGCAGAGCACTGCACTGGCCTGGTCCTCAAGGCCGGCAGAGGGAGCAAGGGGTGACTGGTACTGTTCAGGGTAAAGGCTGGCATTCCCAGGGAGCTGCAGAAACACAGGGCGGGGGGTGGGGGGCGGGCCTGGCACAGGCCTGAGCCCCACTCCCGCCAGGCAGTTGGGAGGATGTTGAGACTAGAGATTTAGGCATCCCAGGCATAAGTGGCCCTCCCCCCACCACTTCCACCACAAGCTGGGAACACGTTCTACAACATCTTAAACTCTTTTCAGTTACAGTTGAGTTTGGTGATTACAACAGGCCTGCTCTATTTATGGTTTTGATTATTTTTAGTGTTTTACAATTAAATTCTCTTAAATTAAAACTTCAGACCTAAGAATCAGATTGTCGGTAATGTACCACAGTGTGTTCATATATGCAGTTTATATATTTGGGTGGCAAAAGCCTCAGAAGAAAAGATATTTCAGCATTTGGCACCCGAGCGTACCAGTTTCCTACCACCCACACATTTCCATGTACTTCTTTCTATGCCCACACTCTGCCCTCCGGAGCCTTGTGAGTCAAAACAAAGAGCTGGGAGAAGGAACCAGGCCTCTTCCAAGCCAGAAACAGGCTGCCTTCCCCCACCTCCTCAGCACCTCAGGGAGGGGGGGGGCAGTCCCCAGGGATGGCGCAGCCCTCCGCCTCTGGCTTCCTGAGTTGCAGCCCCTTCTGCTGTTTTCCTATACCCACAATTAGATTCGTCAATTCCCAGCAAGGCTCTCTGACAATCGCGTCTGCCTGGACTGCCCAGGTTTTCCCTGCTGACTCCTTGGCCCAGCACTCTCCCCCAGGCAGTGCTCTCCTGAGGCGGTTTGCCTCGCGCTGCTCCCAGATCCACTAGACAGGCCCTTCTCCCTGGCCTCCACCATGCTGGGCAGCCCTGACGGCCCCCTGGGCCCTCTCCCTCCTGCTGCCTGGAGGATGAGGACAGCACTTTCCCCCTAGGCCACATTCACCCCAGCGTTGGAACAGCACCTCCCTGCGTCCATCTCCAGCCCCACCACCAGGCAGGGCCAGCTGTGTTTGTACTTAGATGCACCTTGGAACTTCAGACTCATCAGATTCCCTCTAAAGTCTCTCCTGCCTTCTAATCTGTCTCACTATGTTAATTTAGTCTCCAAACCCTCTGTCAACCAGGCTGAAGCCCAGGAGGCCAACAAAACTTGTTACTGCTCCCCCCACACTCTCCTCCAACCTCTCTGACTTGCCCCCCTCGGGGCAGAGGCTGCAAATGCTAATGACTCTCCCTCCTCGCAGCTGGTCTTGAGGCACAGTTCTGTCCAATGATGCAGAACTAGGAGTCTGTTGGGGTGTCTGAAAAAGCTTTACTTTCCTGAAAATACAGACCAGTGCAGCCGGTTACCCCTCTTCCTTTCAGTGTCTCCTTCCTCCATCTTTCCCCCAACACTAATATGTGCCTGGAGCTTGCTGCCACAGCCCTGAAGCCCTGGGGGACAGCAAGCTCATGGACTAAAAGTTGCAGGGAGGGAGAAAACACCAGGGACTTGGGTGGCATTGCTGAGTCTCCCTTGAAGCTCTGGACACCCTGCCTCCAGACAGGTGGTCCTGAGAGATAAATAGATATTTATACTGGATTTTCTGCTGCTTGTAGTGAAAGCCTCTTTAACGAATACACTTAATCATTCTTTATCTCTTCTCTCTCCACCCACTCCCCGTACTCACAGCACACTTTCTTACTCAATTGTTCTATCCTCTTTTTCTCTTCCTTCCTTTTCCTCTTCTCCATCACTGTTTTAGAGAGTGCTTGCTTCGTGAGCACTCACTCTGGACGGGCTCCATGCTGCGAGGTTGAGAGAAATCGGGACACAGCCACATACTCAGCGTGGGGAGCACCCAGGCTAGTTTCCACCCTCCGCCCCTTAGTCACGCAAAGTCTTGTCAAGTCTCCTGTCACTGTTCCTTTTGTCTGCTTCAAGGGTTTCCTGTGTACCTCCAGCAGAATCAGATTCTCGGGTTTTTTCAGTTGAGTTACTACCGTGGCCCTTAGGTTTCCCGGAGGCTTTTCAAGCCTCACTCTCCTGACCAGGACCATCCTGCCACCCAGAGCTGGGTCCTCTCCCTCACTCTCGAGCCACACCCACCGCCCCATCTCTCAAACCCCGGGCTCAGCACCTAGACCCCACGCCCCAGACACTCATCCTCCTGCAGGGACTTGGGGAAGCTCTGCTGTGAGGGTGGCAGCCGCAGAGAAAAGGGTCCCATTGGTCCAGAGAGTAAAGAAGAGCCAGGCTTACGTTCTGGAATATCAACCAGGGCCAAATGGTCCTGTGGGGAGTCACTGGAAGGACAAGGCCAGGGAGATAATAATCACCAAGTTAACACAGGCCATATATTAATACTAAGTCCTACCTAGGCTAGGTGATGTCCACATATTATCTCATTTTAAAGTATATAATTGGGGTAGTTTTACAGAGACTAGATGCTGAGGTCCAGAGAGATTCAGTAGTGGGTCTGAAACCACAAAACAAATATTGGGCAGTCAGTGTCTGAGGTAGAAGGAAATGGTGTGGGAGGAGCTGGTGGTCTGCAGGTCACAGTTGCAGGCGGGCATGTCCGGGAGGGGATGGCCCTCTCCCCATTACTCTGCTCGGGGCTTCTCAGCCCTGCTCAGAACCCTTCCTAAAGCCAAGTTACCCACCAAAACGCCAGTGGAGGGGATATAACAGACCTGACTCTAACATGGTCATGCCACCGATGAAGGGATTATAGATCCCTGGAAACACTGCACCCCAATACGCTGCTAGGTTGGCAGCACCACGGCTCAAGCCTAGAGCCTCCTGAGCAAGTCCCCTGGGTCTGTCCACGTGGGTCTGTTCATGCTCTAACTGCAGGGAGACGTCGCACGGCAGGCGCTTTGGGGAGCTCGCTCCTCTCACCAATGCCCTCTGGAGCCCTGGGATACACAGGCCACTCACTGCATCTGGGGGGGAAGACAAAGGGAGTTCCAAATCTAGACTATGGAAAGTTCTTTTCTCAAGTTGTTTTCTAATTGCCGGAGTGCTAGCATATCCATTATTTCATTGGATAAAGTCAGCGCAACAATAAGGCTAGCATCGCTTTTCTAATTTTCTACATGACCAGATAAACAACAAAGCAAGACCCTGAGAGGTCTGGCATGCTAAAGACCTCGCAACAATTTTAGAGTGCAGTGAACTGTGGTAACAATTGATTCCGTCTCCTTTTCATACCTCTAGGTTTCTGTGGGACCCACAGGCCAAGGGCACAACCGTAGGTTCAGGGAAGGGCCCACGCCCACAGTCAGGCCATTCGGAATCATCCCTGGGGTGTCTGACGGACATTTCAGGAAAGAGAAAGATGAGCACCTGGAGCAACTGAGAGCCACCGCTCTCGCCAGAAGAACGCCTGCCAGAGAATGAGGTCAGCCTGCAGGAAAGCCAGTCCTAGAAACGTAAAGATAAATTCCTGGGGACATCACGGAGCACACTAAGTCAGCCCTGCCTGAAGCCAGTCCCACCTCTGGAGTTTGCATATACGTGAGGCATTATGGTTTCATGTTACTTACCACAGAGTCTACACCAACACAAAGAATAAAACCAAGTCCTCCCAAGTGGCGGCAGGGCATAGAAGTCACCCAAAAGATAGAAGTGAAAATCAAAGAAAAGCATAAGACAACCACAGGCAACTATTTTTACTCACTCAGCAAGTATTTATGGACCAAGCTCTTGGTCCATCTTGGAAAGATGGTGGTGAGTTGAACAGACAGGATCCCTGTCTTCAAGGACCTTAACAAGACAGGAGAAGTACAGATGCTCTGGGAATGCTGGGGGTGGCAGCAACAGTGATACAAATCTTGTCTGAGGGAGAATCAGAAAAAACTTTCTCAGAATGTCCCATTTGACTGAAACTGAAGGATGATCAAAAGGCAAACCTCACGAAGCTAAGTCTGGGTAGGGGCTACAGCACAGGAGAAAACCCACCATTGCCACAACAATTTTATTAGCAGCGATGCATAAATATCAGTGTATTTGGTGGGGGATATAAGTGGACTCTATATCTTCTCTTACATTTGAATGTAAACACATGAAAAGCTTTCCAAAATAATCAGATAAGCATGCAAATAAATATTTACAAGGACCTTTTTTGCACCTACGTTTACAACAACAGAAACCTATGATAATTGAAACTTAAAAAAAAAAAAAAATATGCCCTGGCTGGTATAGCTCAGTGGATTGAGCGCGGGCTGGGAACCAGACAGTCCTGGTTCAATTTCCGGACAGGGCACATGCCTGGGTTGCGGGCCAGGTCCCCAGTGAGGGCCATGCGAAAGGCATCCATACATTGCTGTTTCTCTCCCTCTCTGTCTCCCTCCCTTCTCCTCTCTCTAAAAATAAATAAATAAAATCTTAAAAAAAAAAGTCAATATGCCCTTACATATAAAAAACATGTGAAAAGACAATGTAAATACACATTTATTGACTTGGAAAGATTTATACTTCTAGGAGAAATAAGCAGGTCTCAAAGAATATACATAGGATAATTTCATGTATTGAGTACAAAACAGGAATTCAATAAATACTTACTAAATAAATGCCAAATAAAAATATCTGAACAAATAAACACCGAACAAAATGTTTGCAGTCATTATTTCTGGGTGATGGAATTATTGATGATTTTAAATTGTTTCCTGTATCTGCTTATCTGAACTATCTAATTTTTTGCTCGATGCAAGTGAATTATTTTCACAATAAAAATATATAAATAAGAAATCTTTCCAAAGCAAGCAATGACTCACCATGGTCAGTTTTAAAGATCAAGACTTATATTTAGGAATTGGGACCTTAAAATAGAACAGAAAATAGTGTGGCTGGATAAGTATAAGGGATAAGAAAATATTCCACTTGTAAACATTAGAGGAAAATAAACCTTTTGTCAATGTCGCAGCCCAAATTTGTTCAACACAAGTCCATTCCACATTTTATATTTATTCTGCTATCTGTAACATAGCATATCAGTTAAATGTTAGTAAAGGAAAACATTTACACTGATGCAAAAATAAAATCAACAAGGTTTATGTTTGTATGGTGCCAAAAAAATCACATCTAAAAAAGTCTAGGTATGCCAAACATCTAAATATTTTGGAAAATCTGCAAAACAAATGGCATTTGGATCAATTACTGGGGTGACTGATTGCATTGTCCATGTTTCACCCAGATGTTTGGGCACAATAGAGAATGTGGCTTTGGACAACCAAACCAATGGCTGAGCAGAACGGCAGCCAGCTAAACCATCACCATCACTAAAAGCACATGCTGGGCCAATAACACTACGGACTCTCTGATGTCCTTTTGCAGCCAAACTGTAATCCTCTGATTGCTCATATCATTAGGAAAATTCTGTTAACTTTGAAACTCAGGAAATCCAGACAGAGGCAAAGCATTGGCTCTGATCCTCGCAGATTTGATGAAAGCAGACAGCAGGTGCTAGAAAGAGCTGGCCAAATGGTGGACTTGGGCCCTGGGGACCCCCGTAAATTGCAAGAACAACTGCCTATATCCCACATGGCCTCCCAAGCCCCACACAGGCAGTGTGGTTCCAACCCCCTTGGGGCTGCCTCACCCGAGAGGCTGCACCTCCTCATTCAGCAGAGCACAGGAGGAGTTCATGACAGGCTGAAGGTCGGGAGAGGTGTGCTGCAGGAGTAAGAGGCAAGCTGAGCCTTGGAGTACTGGCCAAAGCAAAAAGCATGCCAGGGACAAGCATGCCAGGGGCATGGTCACACCAGCCACTGCAAGGCCTGGGCCGGAGCTCCTGGGGACGGCCAGCCAGCTCATACCTGCTTCCCTGAAGAAGCATGGGACATTCACTGGGCAAAGTCAAGGACTTGGGAAAGAAAAGGGGCCATCACCCCACAGAACCATGCCCCCAACATGAGCTCACCCTGGGCTGGAATCAGCTGTTTACAGGCAGTCCTTCTCCACTGGAACATGAGTTCCTGAGGCTGAAATCATGTCCTGCTAGGCTTGGCATGCCTGCCAAGAGTCCTCACTCAATAACTATTGGCAGTTAAATGAGTGATTAGGTGCCTGCATATAATAACAAAATTGTATCTCACCCAAAGGCAGGTTCTAAGTCAGCACATGCTGTGAAAATCATAGATGATCTGAGGTTACCTCCAGGAAATAGCTTAAATTGCCCAGAAGATACATACAGAACCAGCCAGCATATTTCTTCCCTACTGAACAAGGTCACTGGCTCTTCTTGAAAGCCAGAGGAAGTGGTTACCTAGCTCACATAGTTGCCATGGTGCAGTCTCACATATGCATACGTAGGGACCATTCAGCATCGTAAGGTTCTTACATTGTGGTGGGTACATGGGAACCTAGGCCAGGCTGAACCCCCTGCTTACGTGCCCCCTGCCCTGGGCATGCTCGCTCTGGAGCCAACCCACACTGTTTCAATTGTTCTTTCTTTCTCCTCAAAATTGTTGGTAGCACAAATAAATGAAGTTTAATATGTGATGGGACTCCTCTATTTGAATTACCATAAGCTCAACAAGAAACTGGGATGAGATGGGACAGGGGAAGGAAAAAGACTGTCCCCTTGGAAGGCAGCCCTGGACGGCAGCCCCCACTGGCACCGCTCATGCTGTTCTAACCACACCAGCTGTCAGCGCACCTGCCTCTCCCGCTCTCCTGTGTCCTGCTTCCACACCCACAAAATCAGCCACTGGCCTGGGTGTACACTACTAACTACTCAGTCCCAGCCCAGGCCTGTGTACTCCTGGACACACCCATGTTTTTCTGAATACCATTCGTCAGCAAGCCCAACAGCTTGGTGAAACAATCCCTAGTGGGTGAAGAGGAAGAGGGACTTCCAGGGGGCCAAACAGGAAGAGAGGGGCAGGGACAGGGACGGGAACAGATGTGTACTCACTCATCACCTCCAGTGCCATGCCGAGCCATGCTGGAGTCAAAAGAAGAAATCAGTAACACGGATCTTAAATTTACATAAAATATTGACATTTTGATAAATGTCCTTTATCATGGATTTTTGCAATTATTTTAATTTTCTGAAATACTGCATTAAAATATCATTTATCTTTATTTGCGAGGGCTTCTTTTTTATGGCTTCTTAAGTTTTATACTTGAGATAAATGCCTCACTCATTTTAGCCTAGTCCCGACTGACAGAGCTACTATTTATTGAGTGTTAATAATATACCAGACACTGCACTTGAAAAATTATATACAAGCCTCACAGTTACTATCAGTAGTTAGGAACATTCCCATTTGACAAATGGGAAAACTGAGGCATGAAAAGTAAACAGCAGAGGAAGTGTCACACAGCTGGGAAGAGGCAGTGGGGACACAAGGTCAGGAGGCAGTGAGGTGGAGCACACGTCACTCAGTCTACTACGTATCTAACTGAGGGGAGGAGCGGCATGGGGACAGCACGGTGAAGCACTCTACAGCCAGCCACAAAGACGCAGAGTCACCCCCACGGGACCTGCAGAGGTTCAGAGAGGTTTGGAAATGATCACGTCCATGAACACTTGCACAAGGACGCAACGAAAGGCTTTTCTGCCAGATAATTCACATACTGAAGAAAGCCTGGTAGATATTTTAAAAACCAGGCTTTGAATTTTTCATAAGATTATTTTAGATTTGTGGGAGGAAGATTATTATGAAACCTGTGGCCAAAAGTATTTTTTTCTGGCAGTTTAATTTTTTTTAGAATGGAATAAAACAAAATATGTCACAGCAAAAATGTCTAATTTGATTTAAAGCCATAGGTCAGCCTTCTTCATCTGCTCATGAATACCAAATTCTCTTTAATCCTCAGGATCCATGGAAACCCCACAGAGAAACTATGAAAACTCAAAGTGGATTTCACTGGCTCCCTAACCATAATTTTGCTAATGGTAGCAATGGCATGAATGGACTCAGATACTGTTAACTCTGGATCAGATATGCAGTATGGCTCAGAAGCAGCAGTCACCACGAGAGACGGTGAGTTGTCACCATTCTGGTCTGTGTGGGTTGGCACCTCTACAATTTTGTTTATCATTTCACGTCTGTGTCTTGCTATTGTCAAACACACCACCAGAGGTGATGCCTTCAGCCCAAGTCCAGAAGTGGGTGGGGACACACAACTCAGACCAAGGTCCACTCCCTTCTCCCACTTCAAACTACATTAACATTTCTCTCATTAGATTTTCTCTAGCATGTATCAGCACCACACCATTTAGTACATAATTAAGTATCGTTCTGTCTTATTAAGAATTGAGAAACTTTGTCTCCTCCAGTGGACTGTAACTACAAAACATCAGGAATTTTATTTCGCTTATCTCACAGCACTGGAATGTGCGCATAGTAGGCTATCAGTTAAAAGGTTTACTGGAGCCAGAAAGAGATACAACGGGAGGCAGGCCGTTGTATCTCTGGGTGGGAGTCCTGACGGACAGAGGACCAGAGAAGATCTAGGAGCGTGAGGCAGCCTGAGGAAATGCAGCCACAGGCTGGATTAACACCAGAGACTGAGAAGGAGGCAAAGGTCTTCGAAGAGTGAGTACAGACAGGAAATACTGTGAGAACGGGAACCGATAATCACAACACAAGCTGGGAGCACCTGGAGTGAGAAGGGGGACAAAAACCAGCCCATATGAATGGTTTAGAATCCGGACCATGCCTGGCGTGAGGGGGGGTCATTCTGATGGCCAAGGAATTGTGGGACACTCTCTTCCTCAGAGCTGCCTGGCCAAGAACCACCCCCACCCCCAGGGAAGAGTCTGTAGTGCTTAGCTCCTTTGCACTTGGGTTCCTGAGCCCAGCTTAAGCGCCACCTTCCCCAGCTGTGGTGGTACCCAGGGCTAGCCCCGGGCTACCGTTCTCTCTTCCCTAGCCTCCTCCCATAGCCATCCAAGAGGGAGGCTACCTGCTGTAGTGGTTCTTGTTTATGAATCATAAACTTTGGTTCCAAGGCACCATGTTGTGAAGATCTGAATAAGAGTGCCTGCCCCAAGAGGGAAAAGAGTGTTTGTTTTAGATTTCTGTATCTTGCTCAGCACCCAATACGAACCATAGAGCCCACGAAAATGAATCTAGTGGGTCTTTTATGAACAACCAAAGGTCACAACCAAATTAGTACAAGAACCCCCTTCACACACAATTTCACTTGGATTGGTTGAAGGGGCTAGAAATCACAGATGATCCTGACTAGAAATGTGTTCCTTTTTTCCAATTCAGATATTTTTTCCGAGCCCTCACTTGCCAATGAAGAGCTTCATGAGGCCAGCGCTCCTGGAAGGCCTGCAGGCAGGGAATCAGTCCCTCAGAGGGCCCCAGCATCCGAAGCGATCTGTGAAGAAACACCTTTGAAATATTTTTAAAGTTCCACCCTTTCTACTGCCCTTGTGAGTGCTAATTGCTATACAGGGTTTTCTTGTCGGGACCCGAATAGCCAGAGGTGGAATTATACTGACTTTTCCCATGCTATCCCATCCATGTCTGCACCCCTCCTGGAGGGCTCTCCAGATGGCTCCTGTCACAGTGGAAACCAAGGTCAGAGTTGTCATCTGCTTACATTAAGAAAGCCACCTTCTGGCTAATT
Organism: Micronycteris hirsuta; assembly: GCA_004026765.1. NCBI lineage: Eukaryota > Metazoa > Chordata > Mammalia > Chiroptera > Phyllostomidae > Micronycteris > Micronycteris hirsuta. The sequence continues at coordinate 10,880 of PVJI01023732.1, forward strand.
AACTCTAGCTCTCTCTCTCTCTCTCTCTTTGGCTTTAATTCTGTGAATAAATAAGAGGATTGCATATTAATAAAGGTACTTGTTTAATTAATTGATACGAGAAGCTGCAGCTGCATCCTTGCAATGATGAAGACTGCCTGACTATGAAAACCTCAAAGAGGCACAGAGCACTGACTGGTATGTAGCACATTTTATTGGATTGAGGTCATCACTTCCTCACTTTATCTACCTAACAGAAACAAGAAGGCCTCACTGGTAGAAAATAATATTTGAATCTCTACAGTTTTTTGGTATACACTGACCAGCATACGATAAAAAATTACTGTCCATATGAAGAGGCAAGAAAATTTGATCAATAATCAAGGGAAGAAATGTCATAGAAACAGACCCACAGATTAGCCAGATAGTCAAGTTAGCAGACAAGGACTTTAAAACAGCCCCTGGCCAGGTGGCTCAGTTGGTTGGAGCATTGTCCAGCACACTAAAAGGTTGTGGGTTTTACTCCCTTGTCAGGGCACATACCCAGGTTACAGGTTCAATCCCTGGTCAGGGCACACATGGGAGTGCGGGAGGCAACCGATTAATGTTTCTCTCTCACAATGATGTTTCTCTCTATCTCTCTGTCTCTCTCTCAAATCAATAAACATACCCTCAGGTAAGGATTAAAATAATAACTGTGATTAATATGTTGAAATTAGAAGAAAAGATGAATGAAATGGACTAAAAGATAAAGAATTGCAACAGAAAGTGGACCACGTAAAAGAAAGAATTTTAAAAGGCACTTAGAACTGAAATACGTAACGTATCAAGTTAAGAATGTATCAGGACAGCAAAGTGGACACAGCAAAAGACAATACTGGTAGAGAGACACACTAGTGTGCAGAGAGAAAAAAGAATGGGGCAATAAAAAAAAGAGCACATGAGAAATGTGGGAAACAGGGTAACAGTCTGACATATTAATACATGCTATTGAAATTGTACTATGTTTTGACTCCAGACAGTCCTGTGTGGACTCTCACCTTCCTCTTAGAAGACTTAGTGGGTCACTTACTGAATGATGGAGGGCACGCTCGGCAGGGGGCCTAGCGCCTCTGCAGTTCAGTTTCTGCACACACAAAACGAGAACAAATAAGCCAACACTGTAGGCTTTGACAGTGAGGCAGGATATTCTGAAGTATTATCAGTGTGCTTCTCCCAACCATCTGTGCCCCAGAATCAAGACACATACCAACAACTACAGAAGCCTGGAATACAGGCCCCTAGTACCAGACTCCTAGGCACACAAACCCTTGGTCAGTGTGAAAGATAGAAAGTTAGGATGTAAACTCATGGAGTGGCTTCTCCTGTCTCCAGACGAGATGCGATGGCCCAGGATGGGAAAAAAGGAGAGACAAGGGAGGCCACAGAAAAACCTGGACAGCAAGCACCGGCCCTGGAAGGAAACAGAAATCACAGGAAAACAGCTCAGCCCTTAGGGATGCTTCACACTGCCATTATCCCACGGAGACTTCTGAGGCGAGGCAGTCTACAGAAGGAGAGTCTAAAGACGTAGTAGGAGGAATGCTATCTGGGCCCTAACACTCTGGTAAGCCTCCCTTCTGACCCTCTCTATTTGGGCAAACCCCACTTCACAGGTCAAGACCTGTAAAATGGATAAAATGAAGTAATAATTCTAACATGCAGTAATATTATTCCTAATTATATTAATTATTGACTATTATGACTTACTATATATTATTTCACTTATAACTAATATTTAACAAGTACATACTATGTGCCAGGCTCTGGTCTTAGCAATTCACAGGTACATTAACTCATTAATCACGACAACTTTCTAAGATAAGTACTAGCTAAATGTCTTACTCAAGATCAACCAGCTAATGAGGTTCTTTGCCAATTCTTCATCAACTGTTAAATATAACCCAAGGGGTGGGTAATACCTGCTGAGTTCCACTGTGTGTTTGGAATCTTTTATACTCGGTCTGATTGAATCTAAACAGTAACACTGGGGCTCAGTCCCTCATCTACGATGTAGTTATGTTGTTAACCGTCACTACCCCCACAGCACTGCTGTGAAGCTTAAAGGAAAAGAATTATATAAAGTGCTCATCACAATGATCAGTGCATTGTCAACACTCATTAGACATGCTGTCTCTTACCTTTCATTTGTGTGACAACAGAGATCTTAGAAAAAGATCTGGAATTTAAAATATTCCATACGTATAATTCGCACAGATAATAAAACTCAGGAACATCTACTTTCCTTGCTGCAAGTTTTCATGTAATTTAATGGAAGTTAAACAAATAATAAATATATCTGGTCTCCAATTTGGTTAGGGGTGTCAGCTAGAGCGTAAGAGCTAACTGGGATGTAACAGAAACATTATCTTAGTAGGTCTTACCCCGTCAGGCACATCTGCGATCAGTTTGTGGCCCCCAGAACGGCTGCCTTCCTCTGACCAAGCAGAGGCCTCGATCAAGGCTCAAATTCTTCCTTAAAGAGCTGCACAGATGGAAGAACAGCCCTGGAGCCCAAGGCAGACAGGTATGGGAGGCTGGATTTATTCCCCATCCTCGTATTTCCCCCCAGGCGGAATCAGAAAACTTCAAGGCACCAGGGGCCATCGCCAAAGACACTGCCCCCAGTGGCTGATGCCTGGAGCAGCTCCTCTCCCCAGGGCTCCCCCAGCAGCGTGTCTGCTCCAGCAGGCCAGCCTATGGGTCCAGGCAAATGTAATATGGTCACTGGAGGATTCCGAAGTAATAAACAAACAGAAAAAAATCACAAGGTATAGGCAGAAAAGAAAAGCTGAGTCTGAAGCTCCCGCTCTTCCCATCAGAGGTAATCTCATTTTAAACTTGGCCTCAAGGTTTCCAGAAACCTATTTAGATCTTGTATAACCTCTGTGCGTGACTAGACTATAAGCAAAACATCAGCTGAGGAAATGGGGCTGCCAGCTTCTGAAATCGCTGCCTGAGACAGGGCCAGGGCAGGCACTGGGATCCTGAGGAGAAGGGCCCCTGCAGTTCCCGAAACTGAAGGGAGATGCTCCGTGTTCTCACCCGGCCTCGGTTCAGGGAAGATAACCACTCTTTCCTGAGCCCCTTCCTTGTATCAAGCACCAGATGCTGAACTGCACACTTGACAGAACCTTTTCAGAGGCCCTGTGCTCTAAATGCTATTATCCCGAATGTAAGTTTAAAAAAAATGTGAGGTTAAGAAATGTGAGGTCCCTGTTCCAGGCCTCCTGGTCAATAGGTGCATGGATGCAAAAGCCAGGTCACTCTGACTGCTAAGCCCAGGGAGGCTCATTTTTCTCCATCATGTTCTGTTCTGATTACTGAGGCATCACCCTGGACCAGACACTGCACCAGACGTGATTTCATTCTAAATTCTCACAATGCCCCTAGGAGTAGAAAAGAAAACTTTTTGACCAGAAAAGATGCCAATTTTTTTTCCTAATATAAGACTATACAAACCTCTGACTGGCAAGAGGGAAAAGATCTTCTAAATATATGCCCTTGTTATTCCTGGGTCCTAAGAAAACTCTGAACTCCAAAATCTCTCCCTCATAAAGAGACATACCACATCCATGGAAAGAAAGTTTTAATAATTAGAGAAATGTCAGTGTTCCCCAAATTGGTGTGTAAATTTAATGTAACTCCATTCAAAACAAGAACAAGCTTTTTCAAGGGAATTGACAAATTGAGCCTAAATGTATAATGAAAAGAAATAGACAGGGCACAGCCACACCACTTCTACAGAAGAATAAAGCGAAGGAACTTAACCTTACCAGACACAAAGACTAAATACAGATACGTAATGATTAGGACAGAACGGTGCTAGAATAGGACTAGAAAGAATGACCCAAAAACCAGAAGAGAGAAGGTAGGAAGAGCTCCTCACATACACAGACCTTTGATGTATGAAAAAGACAGCATGATCATCCCAGGGGAAAGAAGAGATCCTTCAATCCATGGAGCTGAAAAATGTGGCTCTCCATGTGTAAAGATTGAAATCGGACCTCCAGCTCATCATTCACAAAAACCAACTGTGCGTCTACCTTTCTGACCCCGGGATAGGGAAAGATTTCTTAAACAAGATTCAGAAAGTTCTAACCACAAAAGAAAAAATGATACACTTGATTTCAACAAAATTGAAAACTTTGATTCATCAAAAGATGACTCAAAAAAAAAGGTCAAACTACTGAAGATATCTATGAAATATATGACAACAAAGGATTAATGTCAAGAACCTATGAAAACCTGTTAAGAAATAAGAAAACTACAAATAACCCAGTAAAAAAATTAGCAATAGACAGTATCAGGCATTTTCATTGAAGCAAAAAACACTTATGGCCAATAACGTATGAAGAAATGCTAAGCGTTAGTAGCTATCAAGAATTTGGAAAATCAAGATGAGATTTCATTGTACACTCATTCAACTGGAAAAAGAAAAAGCCTGACAATACTCAGTGTTCAGGGGGATGCAGCTTAATGTGGGTATTTTATGTATTGCCAGGAGCATGAAATGATACATGTATTTTTGAAAAGCAATTTGGCATCATCTTGTAAATTCAGATAGTCACCTATCCAAAGACCTATCGATGGCACAACAGACAAATCAAGTGTGGGCATGTCACATATAGGGAAATTCTACAGGTACAGGCACTAACATTTGAAAGGTGACTAGGACAGAAAAGTCCTAGAAGACAATAAGCAGTAAGATAGCTTTTTTTTTTATTAAATTCAATACAAGTAAAACTAAACAGTTGGGGTTTAGGTGTCATATGTGATTTTAAAACATTTTTACAAATAAACAAGGGCATAATAACCACTGCCTTCAGAACCATGGTCACCTCTGTGGGGCCGGGGGGGCAGACAGTAGGATGGCGGAGGAGCACGTGATACATGTAAGTTACGGGTAAGATACGATTTTTGGTTTGAGCTGTGGCTTCACAAGTGTTTATCACATTTTCATAAATAAAAGAGAATCAATCATAATAGTGCATCATGAAAAGAAACAAGATTAATCCAATTCTATAGGCCTGAGGTCCAAAGTAAAATAATCTAGGATACAGGTGCAGCAATTACCAAAACACCATCTATGAAAAGCACCCATATAAAGTCCCTACTACCACACACTCTGCTGCAGATTGGAAACCGGTAGCCAGAAGGTTCTCTATCCCCCTTTCCACCTGAACACAGAGAGCAGTAGATATGCAGCCACAATCCTGTGACCACTCTTCCTTGTCACTACCATGGTAGGGAGGCATCCATAGAACTCTTAAGACTTCAAACTCCTTCTCCATACAGCTCTCCCTAGTCACTGGAAATGAATTGTGTAGGAAATTGGGTAAGTTCTGCATACAAAAGCCCAATCAGGATGCCCAGAATTGCAGGCAATTCAGAGAAGAAGAATTTAAGGAATTGCGGGTAAGAGAGAAGGAAAATCCAGCTTTCGGAGCAGGAAGCAAAGTCCATAACACTGCTGTGCGGCTCCCTGGTTGGCAGAGCCCTGAGTACAGGCCCCTGCCTGCTTGGTTCCTGAGAGGAAAAGAAAAGCAGGAGATACAACAGCATATTTAATTTGACGTATGGGAAATACGATATGCTGTGAGGTGTGGAGGCTGGAAATGGAAACCAATTTCCCAAAGAAATATCTCTGTTCATGGGTGACTGGGTCATTTGGGGTCCCTGAGGGGAACTTCGATGTTCACAGCTCAGGAAGGAAATGTGATTCCTCTAACGCATCCTTGGATGCTCCCAGCAAGCAGAACCTTACCCTGGACAGATGGATGCCACGGGAGCCTCAGGGGCATGGCTGATATCACCGGCCTTCAACTTTCCAAATGTGCCCCCAGTTCCTCAAAGTCAGAGCTACAGCTCAGAAACAGGCACCCAGCAAATGTCAGAGAGACGAAGGCCAGGAAACCGGCAATGCGTGTTTTTGTTTTGGTTCAAAGCCAAAGTCTTTTGTGCCTGAGACCTGAGTCATTTCAGAAAAACATCAGGGTTCTGAGGAAGGAAAGGAAAGGAATAAATTAGAAGGAGAGGACCATCTTTGAAGACCCCCTAAAACCTCTCTTAATTCTTTATGGCACCTTCCCTGCCTTAGCAATGTACAAGGCATATTGATTTCCTAATCAATTTCTCCAACCCAAGAGGCTAAGGTGAGCAATAGGAAATATACATGGGAAGAATGCACCTGGCGTTAGATATAATATAAGCATACAATAGCAGCAGAGACTTGGGTAGGGGACTCTCAAGGGGGAGATAAAGAGAAGCAACCCTCTCAAGGGCACTGCACATTCTGGAAGGTTTGTTTGCAGCCCAGGATTTTAACCAGATCAGAAAAATAAAAGCGTTAAGTCCTCACAAAAATCATCTCCGTGTAGGAATAATAAAGACAGAATGCCAGATGTGGTGGCTCAAAGCAGCGGAGTGCGCATAATATCAGAAACCAGGAGATCTAAAGTGTGGCATCAGGTCTCAGTTTCCTCATTTGCCAGATGGGTATAGTACTTACCAAGGTCGTGTGAGGATCAAGTGATAAGTGATACGGATGTGAAAGTCTGACAGGTATGCAACACTGTAGAAACACGGGAGAGGTCACTGGCAAGTGCCAAGCCACCTCAAAGATGGGAGCGGATATAGGCAAGCTGACATTCTTAGAGGCAAATATACTTCAGTGCAGGAAGACACAATGCCCAACCCGAGCGCTGAACTGGTTCCTCCTCAGCAGAACAGTACTGGGTCTGCCTGAAGACCTCCTTGACTGAGCCTCGCTCTCCACCCCTGACCCTGGCAGAGAAAGTCATCATCCCTGGGAACTCAGCTAGGTTAAGTCAGTGCTACACTGGGAGACCTTCCCTAGGTTCCTGCTAAGATCCCACAACGGGTGTCCTGCAGGCCAGGCAACAGCAAATAATGGGGCTGCCCCAGGCAGCCCTCAGCAAGCCGCTCACGGGCACCAGCCCTCCTATTTGTGCAGCAGCCTACCATTTACCATTTACTTTGCTTTTGTTGATTTCTCCCAACCCCACCAAATCAATATTTTTATTCCCAGTTGATGAATGAGAAAATTGAGACTCAAATTGGCCCCAAATCACATAACTGTTCTGTGGCAATTTAAACCAAGATATGCTTCCTAAGAAGCCCATGTGTCTGTCCACTGTCTGAAGCATTAGTGATAATCAATTAATCAGACCAACACTCAGGAAGACACAAGCACACTTTGAGTTTCTTTTCTGGGGGGTAGGATAGGTGGGACATATTTTGGGGACAAATCCCCTAGGGGAGAATGTCTTGGGGTTAAGGTAAGGTCTGGTACCCATTTGCTCATTATCCACAGACCAAGGATTAGGTGGGTGCTGGCATAGCCCACCCCTCCTTGCAGGGTTCATGGCAGGAAGCAGTGGTAATGGAAAACAAAGGGCTCCCTAGAGTCCCTCAGTACAGAGGTACAGGATGAACTGGGACACAAGGCATAGGCCACATGGATCTAAATTGTGGGGTAAGTATATTCTAGAACCTCTGCAGGTAGAAGGAAAAAGATAAAGAGACCACCGGGCCCAGAAAAGGGCTTTGGCATAAATTACAGCCCAAGAAGTATTCTTGGGAAAGAGGAAAGGAGGAAAGATGATTCTAGATCTCCCTATGGAAGCATAAAAGAGAAAGAAAGCATATGTCCCAGACTTTCACCACACACACACACACACACACCAGGAACCACGGTCCAATTAAAGTATCAGGCACTGACCTATCAGCCCTCTCTTATAGAGGGAATTGAAAATGAGCTTGGAAAGAAATGCAGGACTGCAAAAATAGAACACAAAATTATTAATGCCTGATCAGGCATTAATAGAATGCAAAAAAGATGATCTCGGTGCTTAAGACAGAGCAACTGGGGAAATGGGAGAGGAGAAACATAGTGACTTTGCTAGATCACACGTGGTCTTGGGTGCTGATAGATACTGGGGTGCCTCTGAACTTTTTCTCTCAAGTGGAACCTGGGTTCCTCCAGGGAAGTGGAGGAAGAGAGAAGAGAAACAGGAGATAGAAGGTATGAAGGAGAGCAGCCAGCATCAACTCTCCATCTCTCTACTCCCGGAAGCCCCCTCCACTTCTTCAGAGCTCCTGGCAGCCCCCTGTGCATCTTCTCTCCTCTCTTCTCCTGGAGGGCGGATCCCCCGTTTCTCTTGGTCAAGTCTCCCATGGGACCCTGTCGAATCCATAGGAACCAGGAAAAGCTCCATCAGTATTTGGTGGTGCAGAAAATAAGGGGCACCTAAGCTCTGATTTGATGAATGAGCCTGGGATGTAGTAGGTGCTCAATAAGTACTTGTTGAATTGAGTACTTGTTGAATGAAGCTCTTCATTTTGCCTGCAGGGAAAACAGCGCAAAGGCTGGCGTTGCTGCAGGACAGCTTCCGCTCTAAGCTTCATACCGGCAGGCTCTGAAGGTTCCTTGCCCACCACTCCCCACCCACACCAGCTCTTAGAGGGTAAGAGTGGGGAGCTGTCAAGTGGTAGGATTCAATCTTTTAATTCCCAGAAGTTTGTAAAATGAACATATCTCACACTTTTCCATCCTTGAGTCTCACTGCACCAGCAAGCCCTGACCCTTAGTTTACCAAATTTGCCATCCCCACTCATACCTCTATGCCTTTGTGCATTCTGACCACCTTCCTAAAATGCCCTCTTCATTCTTGCCCACTGTTAAAAGTCTCACGCAAGTGCACTTGTCCCCACTTGCCAGTAAGCCCCTTGAAGACAGAACATTTGTCGTCCTCTCCCTTCCTCTGGTTGCTGGTACCAGAAAACCCTGACCCCTACCCTCAGTCCCATCCTCGCCCCAGGAAACAGAACCAGCAAGTAGCCCTGCCCAACGGGTCTCAATTCTGAGACTATTGTCAAAGCTATTGCAGAATAAAGCTCTCTCTTTATTAGACCTGAAGCCAAGTAGACTTCAGCTGCAAGTTGTAAGGGGCTACCACATGGAGAAAATTTGGGAGGGTAAAGGAAGCAGAGCTGAGAGACAGAGGAGGCTGAGTCCTGATGATACTGCTGGAGCGCCTGGATTCAGCCACAGCTGAAGTCCACACCTGCAGTTTTCATTGTGTGAACCTCTATATTCTTTGTCTCTGTGTTTGTTTGAGCCCGTTTGAGTCAGGTTTTCTATTATTTCCTCCTGAAACAATCTTGGCTCATGTAAACATCACAACCTCCCCCAGGGACCTAAGAGAGCATGGGATGGAGGAGACATTCAATAAATACCAAATTAAATTCAACAACTTGGTGGCAGTCTATTTAAACCCTGGCCTTCACAAGTACAACTTAACATCGCCCTATGCCTTCACGGGACAAAGGAAATCCCCCTGTCGTGTTTAACTTCTGGTCTTATTGAAATATCACTTTGGCTCCTCGGGAACTGTTTGGAAAGAAACTTATTGTCTTCTAACTTTCAGAAGAGCACTTCTAATTAAAGCAATATTAAACAGTAATAAGTGTCTTATAGTTTTACGGCAATGCCCATAATCACATAAATAAGAATTTTATATCCAATTAGCATTTTATATTTATTCGATCCTAAAACAATCTAGCATTTTTATTAATCAAATAAAATAGCATTTAATAGATATGGTTGTTTTAGCTTCTGAAATTAGCTGCATATAAAATAGCACTACATCCAATTACGCGATATACTGCTCCAAAAGAACAATACGTGCTTGCCGGGATTTTCAACACAATGCCTCTATTTACCTAAATAAGCTAAAACCAACACTTTCCAACATTTCATCATTTGTATAATACTTTCCTGATCTCTTCTATAGCCAGTGCCACCTGTGGTATTAGTTACTTAAAATGTTTCTTTAAATATACCCATTTTGTTCAATTAAATATTTTTATTTTAAAAAGGAAACTTTATATCATGAGTCTGATACACTAGCTTTGCTTTCAGACAATATTAAAATACAGATGTAGCTATTAACATAAAAACAGATTGTTTCTGTACCCACTGAAAGTCATCCTGCATACCAAAAAGGGGATTCATGCACGGCACATTTGCGGGAAACATGTGAGTTAAATCACTCCAGTGAGAACTCCAAGGGCATCCTGTCTGCTACCTTCCTGAGTCTACCTGCATCACATAGCACCTACCTGTTTAGCTCTAAAACACCCAGGTCGGGTTGCCACCTTGGACCTACCTGTATGTCTTCTCATCTTTATTAAGCACTTAGTTATTTATTGATAGGCCAGGAACCTAGCAATAAAAAGTCAGAATCATCTTTTTCATGATGGATGACCTCTTTGATCTTGCAGGACATTTGCATTTTAAGCAAAGGATGCATTTCTGAAGGAATCAGATGATTTAAAACAGGTGCATTACCAGACCTGGATAAACATGAAGGAAGGGGGGTGAATTCTACAAGTACATAAACTGCAAGCACCCTCACATATTTTACTTTAAAACTGCCTTTAATTGTCTCAGCATCAGCCCTAACATTCCATGAACTGCTGGCACCTGCATTGCCATGCAGCACGTCAGGGCGGTGGTCTGGCCTCTTCCACAGTATTTCGGCAGGCCTGCCTCCTGGACCAAACGTAGTGACATTCGGGTGCAATTCCCCGCACTGACCATACTAAATGAACAGTCGAATGACATTTATACACAATAGGGGATAAGAAAGGACCCCCACAACAGCAGAGTGAATGTTAAAATAACAGTGCTGGGCTTACCAGAGTGACTGCCAGACTGCAGTGTGCGCAGGCGACAAACGGACCCCAGAGTGTGGGCAGACTGTGGGGCATTTCTGTTCACCAGTTTGAGAGGGAGCACAATTTACAAGAGGGCCGAAAAACAGAATTTACTTATTAAAAAGGTGGACTTATGCTTCCAGGTTTAAACTTCAGTCACCCTTAAAATATTCTCCATTTGATGCAACACACCTATCAAGACATTTTTCCCCACTGCTCAAAACAGTTTTTGAATGCGTTGATTTTGATACCTTTTAGAAATGTTGTCCTTTCAGGACTTTTTTCATCCTGGGAAACAAAAAACAAGCTGCTCGGGGCTGGATCGGGTGAACAGGGAGGGTGGGGCACAGGGGTCATGCCATTTTTGGTCAAAATCTGCTCAACACTCAGTGCAGTGTGGGCAGGTGTGCTCATAAATCACCCATCATGAAATGGGCAAACACGTTGAGTCTTCAAAAAAAATTTCACTGAAGCCGAACGCAGCCTCTCACAACGCCACAAGCTGGTACACTGATACAGACGGGTTCCTAGAACACTCACCTAGCAGAGAAGTGGGGAAAGCATGTACTACAAGGGGCCTGCCCTCTAGAAGATAATTCTGGGTTTTTTTAGTTTCCCCCTCGTATTCCCAAGGAAAGTCACATTCACTGATACCAGTGGTTAGTACATCAACATATCTTTCGGAGGAACACAATTCAAACCATAACACCCCCCCAACTGGCCACTGCTCTGGCTCTGGCTGGTTCCTCTTAGCCACCACATCTATGGGGCAGCCTGTACACCTTTCTCTCTCCTACCCGCTTCAGGGCGCAGTGCCAGTATCCAGGCCTCACCATCTTTTGTCTGTAGACCTTTCACTAAACCCTCCTCCGCTGCACTCTGAGTGCCCACAGCCAAACTGTGAAGTTAAAAAATTCAAAAAGGATATTATAAGGACACTTAGGGAGTTTTCCCTGTGCCTTTGCAGTGTGACAGGTACAGAGACGGGTGCAATACCTCAGTTTAAAGAAGTGTGTGAGAGACATGGCTTTAAGTGGCCTGGGATAATTCCAGTTTTGTTTTGTTGAGGTTCCCTTTCACGTAGTTCTGGCTTTGAAATCATGCAATTTGTAAGAAAAAAATAAAATCTTGGGAGGGTCAAATTATTTTCAAGTTTGTACATAAAGTGATACTTTAAAAACCTTTACGTCACACTTTTCAAATCTGCCAATTCAACTGCACATGGATCGCAGTTCAGGGTGTCCAACCTTTTGGCACCACACTGGAGAAGAAGAGTTGTCTCGGGCCACACATTAAATACACTGCCGCACGTAATCACAAAAAAATCTCGTAATGTCTTACGTAAATTTCCAATTTTGTGTTGGGCCACATTCATAGGGCTGCATGCGGCCCACAGGCCACAGGTTGGTTGGACACCCTGGCTCACTGTTGCTGACAGGCATCCTT
>PVJI01023733.1:0-23074 GCA_004026765.1 Micronycteris hirsuta
GGGGGGAGGGAGAGGATGCAAATAACTGTAATTGAACAACAATAAAGTAATTTAAAAAATTCATCTGTGTTAAAATGTAACAGCTGCTCCTTATTGCTCTTCATTGATTGCAGTTGGAGCCAAAATGCTGCTTGGATGAGCTTCAGAAGCAGATTAAAAATAAAAACCTATGGGAGGTCTCAGAAACAATGTACTCTGAACAAGTTTTGTACTTATTTGCCCCCTTTCTCTCTCTCTCTCACACTTCGGTTTAATGCAGTTATTGCATGAATGTCCTTTCCTCTTAGTCCTGCAATTTCTCTAGAGTGAGGCGTAACAGTAAAATGCAAATGAAGAAACAGATGCAACTATCTGAGGTTTTAAAAGTTCTGATATTTATTTTTAGTTTAATTCTGTTGTGGTGAAGGACTATATTTTGTATTTCAATTGTTTTAACTTATTTAGACTGTTTTAAGGTTCAGAATATGCCTCCGTGATTTTTTTTTTGTACTTGAAAATAACGTGTATTGTCTGTTTTTTAGTGGATTATTTGCAAATGCCATTTGGGTTCATTTGATTAATAGTGTTTTTCTAATTCTCTGTATATTTAGTGATTCTTCCCTTCCTTATGTTATGGGGGAAACACCTAGAAACTCGGTTCTTCTCACCAATGCAGTAAAAAATTATAGATCAGCAACTCTATTAGCGTGTAAGCAGGGTTTATTGGTGATATGTTCTCATGGAAGAGAACAGCCTAGCTAAGGCAAGGTAGGAGGCGAAAGGCATAGGCAAAGCAGGGTAAGGGCAGCGAAAGTAAGGGGAGCAAGTGTGTGGGTGGCCAGAGGCCTGGCGGCTGGAGAGCTGAGAGAGAGAATCCTTTATTCTGAGGATTTACATAGTTGGTGAGAAGAAGTTACATGTTGATTAATGGGTAAATGTGGTGCCAGGTTTCCTAGGGGAATGTGACTACCCCAAAGTAGGTATGTGTGGGGGTCTGTTAGCCCAAATCCTTATCTTGCTCCAGACCTCATTTGTCCATCTTGTGGTAAAACCGATACATGACAGGAGACAGTTCATTAAAGTTGGGGCTGTTACCCAAAGTTATTTATGGGCTCTCTCTGTAAGCATTAGGGACTCCCTCACAAAAAAAACAGTGACCAGAGGTAGGAAATTAACCAAAGTTGTTTTACGGACTTCTTTCTTTGGGCACTGTGGACCCTCTCCAGCCTTTCAGGCCTTGGGATGAAAGCACAGTTTCAAGGCTTTCTTTCCCAGATAGTGGAGATGATGATACATAGAATTTCAAGGACTGCCCTTCTCTTATGTCAGCCTGGCGTTTCCTGTGATGTTGGAACACCTGGCAATATTATTGGACCAGGTTCAGGCCTGCTGAGTTAGTGGGTGAGACATATCTCCCTCTTCCTCCCTGCCTTGGTTTGCTGTGTATCCTAACACCTCCTTCCTCCCTTCCTCCCTCTCTCCCTCCCTCCCTTCCTTCCTCCCCCCTCCCTTCCTTCCTTCCTAATCTACAAACATAATTATGACTTTTTCTAGTTTTTTTCGGCTTCATATTGTTTTGCATCATACATTTAAAACTCAAAGTGTTTACACTTTTAGGATTCTTATATCTTCTTGATGATTTGCCTGCAGCATCACTATGAAATGTTCTTGTTTATCTTCTGTAATATTACTTTCTTGATATTTACTTGGATAATAACATAGCCATTTCTAGTTCTATTTTTCGTTAGTGTTTCTATGATGTATTCTTTTTCATCATTTTGTTTTTAATTCTTCTTTTATGTGTAAAGTAGAATTTTTGTGTGGAATATTATAGTCGGATCTTGATTTTTATGTTATGTTATTTTATTTTTTAGAACCAAACTTTAATATTTCAAGGACATCCCAAATGAGTTACTGGAGGGGTTATGGAAGCTACTGTTGACAGGAGAGACCTGGCTCTTCTTGCTGACGCATGTAAAGAATTATAGATCAGCAAATCTATTAGCATGTAATCAGTTTATTAGTGACCCATTCCCTGGAAGAGAACAGGATTGGGTGCAGTGAGGGGTGAAAGGCAAAGGTTCAGGGCAAAGCAGGGCAGCAAAAGTAAGAGCAGCTGAAGACCAGGGTGGCGAGCCCCTGGGTGGCCTGAGGCCGGGTGGCCAGAGGCCCTGTGATCTGGGAGCCAAGAGTGCCCTGAGCCCCCAAAGAGAGAGCATCCTGTGTTCTGAGGACTTATATAGGTGGTGGGATAGGAGAAAAAAAGTTACATGTTGATTAATGGGTAAATGTGGGGCCAGCTTTCCTGGGGGATGTGACTACCCAAACTTAAGTATGTGTGGGGGTCTGTTAGCCTGAATCCTTATCTTGCTCCAGACCCCATTTGTTCATCTTGTTGTAAAACAAATATGTGACAGGGGGCAGTTAATTAAAATTGGGACACTTTCCAAAGTTATTTACGGGCTCTTCTGTGAGCATCAGGGACTCCCTTGTAAAACAAATATTGACCAGAGTTAGGCAATTAACCAAAGTTGTTTTATGGGTCCTTCTTTGGGCACCGGGGACCCTCTCCCACATTCCAGGCCTTGGGATGAAAGCACAGTTTCAAGGCCTTCCTTCCCAGATAGTGGAAACGCTACATAGAATTTCAAGGACTGCCCTTCTTTCTTGCTAACATAGTGTTTCTTGTGATATTGGAACAACTGGCAGTATTATCGAACCAGGCTCAGGATTGCTGAGTTAGCATGTGAGACCTGACTCCTTCCACCTCCCTGCCTCAGTTTACTATTTATTCTACCTAATTGGTAAAAGGCGTTTCCTGGCAATTAGGATGCTAGATGCTGGCCAGTAACAAACAGTATTGCAGTCTCAGAGTTCTTCCTATGCTGTCTCCTGCCTCACTACCACTCATGAATCAAGAATCAAGAATCAAGAATCAAGAATTCTGAAAGTTAATGCAATGACCTCTTTGGATACATATAAACAATATATGAAAGGATGTAACAAAGTGCAGAGAAGGAGACACTCAGCAGAGCAAAAACAAGCAGCAGGCCGATTGTCCAACAAGAGGGCAGAGAAACTCCTAGAGTCCAGAGTCCCAGGAAATAGAGCTGCCTCAGGCAAAAAGAGGTCCAGACAGGGGTTTTGATGGATTCTTATTACAGCTAGCCAAATGCAAACTCAAAGAAAACCGAGGTTCAGATTTCCCATGACCGTAGTAGGAATTTGCAACAAATAGAACTTATTTAATCAAATGTCTCATATGTAGGTTGAGCGACGACTGAGCAGTGAGACTTGGCCAGTGAGCCTGGCCCCACGCTGACATTTCTTAACCTGAGCTCTGAGCTCCTCAGGCAGGATGGCCTGGGATTGTTCCTGCAACAGCATTTCCACAATCTGCTCTTTGTGTGAATATCAGGTCTCAGCCACTGCTGAGCAAGCACCAGGAGATGTCTGAGGACATCCCTGGGCCTGCGTGCATCCTCATAGCAGAACTTTCTGAATCTGCCTGAAGCTGCAGGGTGGAGAGGATTCCTTTCTACGTGGTCTCAACAGCTTTGACACAACCTTCAGCAAGGCTCTTTGGTGGATGCCCAGAAGGCTCCTGTGGAACCTGGGCCTGGGGAGCTGCTATTAGGACATCTTCTGGCTCCGTAGCCATCATCTCATTTGGTGGTGACATTATTTGATCATTCCGGCCTTCTGTTTCTTTGTGTCTCTGGGTCTCCCTCAGCCTCCATTCTGGAACTCTGGAAAAGGGTGACTCAGGCTCCACGAGAGCAGAGCAGATGCCCCACATCAGACTGAGAAAGTTATCTCGATTTTTAAACCAGTCTGACATTTGGCTGTTAGATTTAGAGTACTTAAAATTAACATAATTATAGATATTGTTGGGTATGCCATCTTTGCTATTTTTTACTGCTGCGGGCCAGTCGCAGCTGGGTCAGGGGTCTCCGAGGTGGGCAAGGAGTAGGTGAAAATGGGAGACAGACGACCACAGGACTCAAAGGACAGTGAGGCTCTGTTCTGTTTATTGCAAGTACAAACAGGTTTTTATACTTTCATTTTTGGGTGGTTAGGTGAAGTGAAAAAAAATTAATACAAAGGTAACTAGAAAAAGTACAAAAGTTTCTATGGATTTAGTTATATATTAAACAAAGATTGTTTTGACAAAGAGCACTATAAATCAGACAATTAGAAAAAGCTGTATGTACAAAGGATATGCTAGATTGAGTAGAGGTTATAGGAAATTTACTTTAAGGCTTTTGTGATGTCTAACTTAGCTGTCCATCTTTTCTGTCTAAAATGTTTCTCTATGTACTATGAACTCTGACTCCCTGGTAACTGTTTCTACATTCTCAATTTGTAATAGCTAACTAGCTTTTCTTATTTCTTTGCCTGTCTACTTCTAATTGATATATATTGTTATTCAAGGTAAAGGAGGGGCTACTACTCTAACAACTTTCAGACATTCAGGGGCGAATTCATTAGAGGGGATTTTGTTCTTTGATTGGGAAATTATTTTATACAACTTTATTGGAATTATGCGATTCAATGAACTTGAAATATAAATGTCTAACAATCCCACCACCTTTTGATCACTGAAATAAACACATAGACAGGCAATAGTTTAGCCTGTTGGAACTGATTCAAGAGTTCTGATGGGAACAGTTGGGGATAATTTTTTATTCAGGTTCATAAACACATTGTTTAAACAATTTTTGACATGACTCAGTGGTCCGGGGAGAACTAGTTGTCCCTTCAGAGTTTCTCTCAAAAGCAATTATAGACTCACTTCGAGTCTCTTTCTTCCTATGGCCCATTCCCATGGGAACCAGGGCACAAGCTAAGACTGTGAACAATAGCAGCAAGCAGGTCACTAAGAGCAAAGCCAGGAAAAATTACTGCCAACCCCTTCCCATGCCACGTTCTCTTCTAAAAGATGGATTCCTTGAATTCCCTCTTCCTACATCTGGACCTTGTCAGAGGACGTGGTTAGAAGAGGACGTGGCATTTTACGATTGTTTCATTTGTTCTTTGTTCTTATTATAATGCCGTTTTCTTTCTCAGATCTTGGAGATCCACACTACCCAGGGGATCTCCAAGCCATCAGCAGATACCTCTTCACCAGGTAGCCGCTGTTCTTCCCTCAAAGCCCCTGATGGGAAGAACCTGAGCTCTGAATATCCATCTTGTAACAGCAGTCTTTATATGCTAACTAATGGCTGTGGGGAGTTACGCAGCCATCTGCATCTGTGTTTCATGGCCAGCAGATTTCCCTGGGACAGGTGTCCTCAAAGAATGATGCTGACAAATGATGCAAAACTAGTTTATCTGTCCTCATTTAAGCAGCTGACTTGTAAATTGTGAATTGTGGGAACCAGAACTTCCTCTAAGGAATTAAATTTGGCATGCAAGATTAGAGTATGGAAAATTGTCTTGGCGTATCTAGGAATCTATGTCTCAGGAATGTATCTGTCCTCAGACTGTTGTGGATGGTGGCTCTGTCTCATTGTTTAAACATGCAATTCCTGATGACATATGGTATTTAGCATCTTTTCATATACTTACTTGCCATCTGTATATCTTATTTGGTGAAGTTCTGGTTAAGAACTTTTGCTCACTTTTTAACTGGGTTGTTTTCTTATTGAGTTTTAAGGGTTCTTTGTACATTTTAAATATGAGTCCTTTTTATGATATGTGTTTTATAAATGTTTTCTTTTAGCGTGTGACTTGTCTTTTCATTCTCATAATAGTATCTTTTACAGAGCAAAAGTTTTTAATTTTAATGAAATTCAACTTATCCTCTTTTTCTTTCATGAATCATGTTTTTGATGTAATATCTAACAACCCATTGCCAAGACCAATGTCACCTAGATTTTCTCCTATGTTATGTTCTAGAAGTTTTATAGTTTTGCATTTTAAATTTAGGTCTATGATTCATTTGAATTATTTTTTGTGAAAGGTGTGAAGTCAATGTCTTGATTTTTTTTGCATGAGAATGTCCACTTGTTCTAGCACCATTTGTGTACACATATCTTTTTATTTATTTCTAGGTTGTTATGGGCTGAATTATGTCCCCCACAAATTCCTATATTGAAGCCTTAACACCCTGTACCTCAGAATGCAACTATGTTGGAAATAGGGCCTTTAAAGAGGTGTTTAAGTGAGGTCCTAATTAAATCTGAATAGTCTCCTTATAAATAGAGAAAATTTGGACACATAAGAAGACACCGGGAATGTGTACGCAAGGAGAAAAGATAACATGCGGCTACAGAGAGAAGGTGAACATCTATAATTCAAGGAGAGAGGCTTCAGAGGAAACCAAATCTGCTGACACCTTGATCTTGGATTTCTATCCTCCAGAACTGTGAAACAATAAATTTCTTTTGTTTAAGCCACCTAGTCTGTGGTCTTTTGTTATGGCATCCCCACCAATCTAATAAACAAATGGTCTTTAAATTTCAATTTAAAATTGTTGGTAGATAGAATTTATTTTTATATATTTTCTATTTGTGTATCATGATGAATTCACATATTAATTCTAATTGGTTTCACTGTAGATTCTTTTGGATATTCTACATGGACTATTATGTGATCTATGAATAATAATATTTTTATTGGTTCATCTCCAATTCTTACATCTTTAATTTATTTATTTTTATTATTTGTTTGTTTGATTCTTTCTTTATTTTGCCTATTGCACTGGCTGGAATTTCCATTCACTGTTGGAAGGGAAGTTGTGTCTTTGTCTTATTATCAAGCTCAGATCAGAGGGAACGCTTTAGACATTTCACAATTATAGAGCATTTATTATGTATGTATTATTCATCAGATTAAGAAATGTTCCTTCCGTTCCTCATTTCCTAAGAGGTTTCCTAAGAGGTTTTTAAAATCGTGAATGGATGCTTAATTTTATTAAATGTTTTTCTGAATCTATTGAGGTAGTCATATGAATTTTCTACTTTTCTTCTATTAGTGTGGTGAATTATATTGATTGACTTTCAAATACTAAACCGACCTCACATTCTTAGAATAACCCAATTTGGTTTTATTATCGTTTTTATATATTGTTGGATTTTACTTGCTAATATTTGTTTAAAATGATTGCATATATGTTTGTAAATTTCCTTTCCTATAATGTCCTTGTCAGTTTTGAAATCAAGGGTATTCTACCTTCATGCAGTGTACTGAGAAGTATTGTCAGCTTTAATATCCTGGAAAGTCATTAGAGTAAGATTGATATTAATGATTTCTTAAATGTCTGAAATAATTTTTTGAAGTTACCTGACACTGGCGGTTTAAAAAATTTAATTAGAGATTTAACTTCTTTAAAGTTATATAACTATTCCAGTTTTATAGTTCTTCTTGTATGTTTTAGTAGGTTGTGGTATTCCAGGAATTTGTTGATTTTCTCTATATTTTTAAATACTGGAATAGTTTTTAATAACAGTGTTGACAAACTTTCTGTAAGGGACTAGCTAGTAAATATTTATATTTGAGAGCAATATGGTCTCTGTTGCGACAATTAAACTGTACTTAGCAAGAAAGCAGCCATAGATGTTACAGAAATGAGTGGGTGTGGCTGTGTTTCAACAGGATTTATTTACAAAATTAGTTTTAAAAAACAGGTCAGAGGCTCATTTTGGCCCACACATTGTATACTCTCTCTTTCTTACATCTTAAATGTCTCTTTTACTTTATATATTCAGTGTCACTAATGTGTGCTTTCTTCCTTTGTATCTGATTGGTTTTCATGGAATTCTATCCATTATGCTGGCCTTTCAAAGACCCAATTTGTGTTAATTTCTTTGTTCTTTCCTCATTGTTGGGATTTAACTTGCTTTTTCTTTACTAGCTTCAGAAGATGCAGGGTTATTGCTTAGATTGTAAAAGCTCAGGTTATTGATTTTTGTGTATATTTATGGCTATACATTTTTCTCTAATCACTTAACTATATTTTATAAATTTCAATATATTTTAACTTTACTACTGTTCAGCCAAAAGCTTAAACTATATTCCATTGTGATTCCTTCTTTCATTCAAGAGTTATTTAGAAGCGTATTGCTGAATATCCAAGCAGTTGAGAATTTTCTAGTTACATTTTATTTTTTAACTTATAGCTTTATTATGCATGGCCCTATGACATTCTGAATGATTCAGACTTTAACACTTTTGAAACTTAGTTTATGCCATCATTCAGTCATTTAAATAAATGCAACTGCTTCTATATGCATTTTAAAAGAGTGTGTGTTTTTCAGATGTGTGTGATGTTCTTGAATTGTCAATTAGGTCCAGTTTGCTAATTATATTTTTCAAATCTTTCCCAACCTTATTGATTTTAACATATTTATCACACCAGTTATTGCAAAAGGTGTGCTAAAGCCTCCCATTGTGATTGTGAATTTGCTTATTTCTGTCAGTTATTATTTACATATTTTTAGTTATGTTATTTGATCCATTCAAATTTAGAGTTGTTATACTTCCTCATGGGTTGATCTTCTCTTACCTTTGAAATATCTTTTTTAAGCCTGATACATGATTTTGATGTCTAGAAGGTGGCATGCCTCTACTGCTAGGCTGTTGGTAAGGGGATTGAGTCAATCTACCAAGGAGCTGAGGTAAACTTGGGATCTGTTGTTAATATGTTTACATCTGTGCATCACAGATTTCAGATTCTTCTAGTATCATTTGGTGCTTAGGGTGGTGACTGAGGTGCTAGGGAATTTTTTTCTCAATTTTCTTACTTCACCCTCAGCTTCAGGCCTTCCTGTTGCACCTATGCCCCAAAGCTGGTCTCTGTCTATGTTCTTTTCTCTTCCAGTGTAGACTACTACTACTTGTTATTTGGTGCCTATTAGCCTGGTGAGGGGACAAGGGCATTACCTACTGTCCTGGTTCTTCTCAGTCTTAGGCAGGACTGAGGGCTTGTGTCTTGAGCTTGGGCTTTCTCATTGATCTTGGGCCTCCTTTCTGGAGCAGCCAAACTCTTCCTTGTTTTGTTGGTAGATTTTATGTGCGAGAGAATTCCTGCTGTCTCTCAGTATGAGACCTCTAATGACATTGGTGCAGGAATTTAGCACCAAGACTTTCCCCCTATTCTCTCTTAGGAGAATAGAGGGCTTGTTTCTTTGACTTGTCTCCCAGCTACAAAAGACAGTTGAAGGCTGTCTTTTTCCAAAGAGGAGAGGGTCTCGGTGGGGCTTCATGGCTCCCTTACAGTGGTGGCTGCTCCCCTCCCCTGTGTCAGCACCCCTGGGGGAGGCATTCTCTGGTCTGCCTCCCTATTCTAGGCATTTCTCATGTGCACCCAGTGGGGCAGCAAGGTGAAGAACCTTCAAGTGGGTGCAGAGTCCCCTGTTTCTGTGATGTTGGGGATCCCATGCTGTCGTGCTAGCAAATACTTGGTTTTTGGAAATTTATTAGATACAATAGCTGAGTTCTTCTTGTTTTGTTTATGGCACCTGAAATCTTTCTCTGCAGTTTGACCTAGGTGAGCCAGTGCTTCTGTTCTGCCTCTTCTTGAGTTTGAAGCTCTTTGATTGTTTTGAAGCTTCTGCTTTTATGGGCGTGAGAAAAGTTACGCTTTTGCAGTTTATGTGACTTTTACGCTTCTTAAGATGAGAGAGTGCAGTTCTCTCCAGCTTTCTACATCCTCAGTGGAACTGGAACTCCTCCCCCATTGTAAAAATATGTTCTTGTATCTCTTCCTTTGCCTCTTTATAGATTGATTAAATAAGTATTCTTACTGGATACTTTTTTTATACTATTCTTTTAGAGGACACTAGATGCTACAACATACATACTTGACTGACCATAGTCTGATAAACGTTAGTACTTAAACTCTTTATCAGAAAACCCTAGGAATCTTAGAACGCCTTAACTTCACTAAGTTAACCCCACGCTCACGTGTTACTGTTGTTACGTAATTTAATTATACATACATTTTAAACCTCACATATTACTATTACATATTGTATTCACTTACATTTATCCATGTCTAGGTTTCATTGTTCTTTGCAGCTCTCTCTTACTTCTGTATTTTAGGCCCAAGCCAGGATGGGGCTGTTGGGATGAAGAAGTTCATTTTAGGTTTTCACCCACTTTCTGAATCAAGTGTGGGATATCCCTCCCACCAGCTGGTCACAAGGACTCCCACTAACCAAGGAGGAGGCATTGGTAAACAGTGGGTCTCAGGGTCAAGACTGGCTGGGTGGCAGGAGCAGCCATCCGTGGACTCTTCCCTTGATAGTAGCTGCTCCTATGGCTGCTGACTCATTGTTTGAGGAGAAGTTCACAGATCCTGAGGGACCACATATGCGCCAGACTTTTGCTTTGAGGGGTCTGGGGCACCAAACCTGAAGAAACATTAGTGTCTTCGTTGTCATGGACAGCAACCACCTTTTGGGAGCTGTGTCCTCAGAAACTGATGTCCTATCACTATGATCCAGATTTAGGCAAGTGATTCACAAAACCTGGATGGTGGAAGTCAAGCCTTCCTTTAAGAAATTATGTTCTGCATAAAATGAGTATGGTTGAAAAATCTGTATTGTTTAGGGATTCCAGAAAGAGATTCAATGCTGAAATAACCTACTATTTAGTTCATATTGTGAAAGAATCTTTGCTTTTGTAATATATGAATAAACTAATAACACTTTCTAATGAAAAGAATGACATACCCCCACAACAAAAACAACCACCACAAACAAGAAATTATATTTCGGGTGTGTGATGAGGATATGCAGAGTCATTCTGTGTGAGGGGAAGTCCCTTGGCGTGCCTGAACCTGTACCCCAACAATCATGGACTCAGTGGTGATGATGTAACTTGCAGACACCTGCTCTTAAGCTGTTGAGGGTGGCAGCTCTATTCCTGCCAGTCATGACCGATGCTGATTTCACATAAAACTCCCCAGTTCCTGGCAAGGGACAGGTGTTGGGTATCTGCTCCCCTGAGCAGAAGCTGAGGCGAGTCAGTTTCTGCCTTGCCTAGAGCTTACCTGGAGAGCAAGGGGAGATGGTGTTCCTTCGTTGCCTCATCCTGCTCATATGTCTTCTCTCTTTGGAAAACTACATTCTAGGAAAGATTTTTGATGATCTCACTAGATCAAGTAAGTTCAAATAGGGTCATCTTGAATTTAAGGAGAGAAAAATAGACTATATCATTCATGAATCAATTCACTAAACCTTTATTCAGTGTCTTTTTTTTTTTTTGCAAGACTCTATTCTAGATCATGTAGATATATTAGTAGTAGATCAATAAAGTCTGGGCTCTGTCTTCCTGGAGCTTACATTTGGTGGTGGTGGTAGAGTGTCTTCGTATGTGACCAGTGGGGAGATACAAAGAGAAGACAGATATTAAACAAATTGACAATCTTAAACATGAACCCTTTTGTTTCAGACACTGAAAGCCGAAGTTTGGAAAACGAAAACACACATACCAGTCCTGCAGGCATTAGGCCCCTTGTATTCTATTATAACTGCTCTCCTATCATCCTATGCTTTTCTTAGGTTCTGTGCATGTTAAACCTTGTCATTTTTCTGGAGTTCAGAACATGGAGGGCATGGGGTGTGCAGAAGGTGTCTTGAGATTCAGGCATTCAGGTGGCCCCCTTTTTGTATTTTCAAAAACTAGCTGGGGATCCCCAACCATCCATGGCAAAAATGGAAGAGCCTCAGTGACTAAAGGGCACACACAGGAGAAACAGAAGTGGTGAGTTCCACTGGGCTAGGGCAGGGAAGTGGAGAAGACCTTTTGTGGCAGGTAGCTGTCTGAGTAGGAAGAAATGAGGTCATTCTGCAAGGACCTGGGAATGTATTAGGGCGGTGTTCCCCAAACTTTGGTGAATTTCATACCACTTTTCTTATACTTGCGCACTGCTAATATTACATACTTAACAGTTTTCACTGAAATTGCCTTCAAATCAATATACTCTAAACACTTACAGTAATTCTAGGCAGTATTATACATGAAAAGTTTGAAACTATGACTTTTTCAAATGTAGATTAAGATAGATGATAACTAAAATGTGAAAAACCGTTTGCCATGTGAGGCTGTGTTCTGGAACGAGTCACACTGTTGCAACCACTGGGAAATGCTGCACCGGGAATTAGTGTTTACAGATGGGCAACTCTAATAAAAATTAAATTAAACTAAAATGGAGCATTGCCTTCCTAGGGGGTTACCCCCTTTCCAAAAAACTTTTATTTACTTCTTTGTTCTTTTACTGTAAGGTGACCATTGCGGTGTGGAATAGAAATAAGAGGAGGGGGATATACATTTCCAGGATATACAACTGGAAGAGTTGGTCCTTATTGTTCTCCCCTGATTAAACCTGCAGTTTTTTATCCAGTCAGCTATTGAAGAGTGTCTTGGTTGCTTCCAGCTCTTGGAAATTTTGAATAAAGCTGCTATAAGGATTGCATGCAGGTTTTTGTGTGGACATATTTTGAAACCTGCATTGCATGCAGGTTTTTGTGAAGCATATTTTGGGTAAATTTCCAGGAGTGCTATTAGTACATTGTATGGCAAAATTTAGCGCTGGAAGATCTTGAGTCAGTTTTGAAAGGTTAGATTTTTTGAGGAGTTTTTATATTTCATTTAATTTTTCTCTAACTTATCCTCTTATAACTCTGTCAGCCTGTCTGCCCAGGCAACAGTCACTTGCTGTCCCATGCTAACGTCCAAAGAGCATTTTCTCTCTAGAGTTTCTCCCTAGAGTTTCTCCCAATTTTTACCCAGGTTTCCTTGTTTTCTTTTGTGACTTTTTGTGGAAAGACCCAATACTTTTCCTATGTTGGAAAGACTCTTATGAGGAGAAGTGTCTGATTCATTTCATCTCTTACCTGACGTTCTTAATCTTACTAACACACATCATGCAGGGTAAGTTCATGTTGTTATTAGCCCTTGAAATCCCTCCCTTACATATTCCGATACCTCATTTAGGGAATATGGGCATACATCTGATATGTTGTGGGTTTGGTTCTAGACCACCACAATAAAACGAATACTGCAATGAAGGGAGTTACATGGATTTTTTAATTTCTCGGTTCATATAAAAGTTGCATTTACACTATACTGTAGCCCATTGATTTTCAGCCAGTGTGCCACAAGAATTTTTAAAACATACAATACCTGACTATTTACTCAGGGACACTGACTTCTTTTCTCTTAGATGGTCAAATTTAAAAAAATGACAACCGCCAATACAACAATAAGTGTCCAGTGTAAATAAACCAAAATTATACCCATTTTGTGAGATCAGCAAAAAGTATATTTTTTGGTGTGCTGCAGAATTTTAGTAATTAGTTTCCATGTGCCAGGAGATGAAAAAGTTGAAAATTGCTGCTGTAGACAATTAAGTGTACAATAGTATTAATCTGAAAATGTATATATATGCCCTAATTAAAAGTAATTTATTGCTAAAATTGTTAACCATTACCTGAGCCTTCAGCAAATCATAATCTTTTTGGTGCCCAAAGATTTACTCAATTCAGGGTTGTCACAAACCTTCAATTTGTAAAAAATGTAATATTTGCAAAGTTCGATAAAGTGAAATGCAATGAAATGAGATATTCATCTATAAAACTAGAATTTATAAAGTTTATGTGTTTTTGGAAGGTTAATGTTGATAGCTATTTATTTCCTTGGAAGGGGTTAGCCTGACATTCTGACAAAATGCTACGAGAAGAAATGTGGTATTTAAACTAGAGATTATTTTATTGTCCTAAGTAGCCAATTCCAGAAATAGTAAACCAAATTAAAAATCACACCATATTGTTTCATACAGAATAATAAATATTTATAAATGCATTTTTTCAAACCAACAGTATCAATCTATTGGATTTTATGGTATTTGGGTTTTTTGGTATTTAACAGTATTCGGAAGTTCTAAGTGAGTCCAAATACCTAGAAACAAGTAAATCGTCTTTTTTCTAGACTATATTCCAAATTTCCACTTAGATTTTAATTCTGATTTTTCCACATAGTAAGTGTCAATATTGGTTCATTTTGTTATTTCTATGCCTCATTCAAGTCAAGTGTTTTTTTATAAAGACTTTATTTATTTTTAGAGGGAGGGAAAGGGAGGGAGAAATAGAAGGAGAGAAACATCGATTGGTTGCCTCTTGCATGCACCCCAACTAGGGACCTGGCCAACCCAGGCATGTGCCCTGACTGAGATTTGAACCTGCCACCTTTCAGCTTGCAGGATGATCCCCAACCACACTGAGCCACACTAGTCAGGGCAAGTCAGGTGTTTTGTTACATGCTTCTAAAATCTTTTGGCACTGACTTAAAATAGAGATGATATAAAATATTTTTTAAAAAATGAGGCAAGTGAGTTTTTTAACCACCAATCACAACTTGAATATGCTGTTTTGCCTCTATTTCTTTGATTAACAATTTATTAGTTTATTATCTGAGTACCTTCAATGGACTGTGCTCAGCGCTTTATATGCATTTATTTATTTATTTCTCAAAACAGTTTAGAGGTAGGTACTATTATTATTTTATTATATTATTTATGTTATTATTACATTATATATTTCTATTATTATTATATTGCTACATTCTGTTTTTCTTATTACGTTTCTTACTACCATCTACTTTTTCCTAATTTATTATAGTCTGGCCAACTTTATAGTTTCTGTCTGTCTGATTCTTGGAATCCATATAAACTCATTCCTTATTTTTTTTAAAAAACCTGAGTATGATACCCCATTTTTTGTTGATATGTATGCATAGATACATATGACTACTGAAAGGCCTGTGTCTTCGGTGTGTACATGTCAATGCTAGGAGGAGGGCAGATTATGGTCAGATTTTTCCTTGAAGAGGATTATAGTAGGGGTGTGATCAAATATGTAGAGAATAACAAAAAAGTGACATCTGCCCACCTCCTGCCCCAAGTTCAGTGCCTGGCCAGAAATGTTGGTGCAAAACCTGAGGTCTGCAAAAGAGGAAGAATATTTTCTCACTACATGTGCAAAAGACAGATTTGTCTCTTATCACTATTTCAAAGTAACATTTAAAAATTCTTTACTCAACAACTTATTCTTTAGAAAATCTTTTGAAAAGAAAAACAAGAGATAAATATCATCTGTAATTACAGCAGCTAGAGGTAATCATGTTTAGCCAATTGTTACATGCATTCCCTATCTTTTCTTAAATAAATATCAATCGAAATCTCATCATGCTTTATATGTGCTTTCAAAAATGTAATCTTTATTGTATTTTTTTCCCATTACCATTTAGTCCCCTTATACTTTCCTCCCTCAAGGAATCACCACACTGTTGTCCACGTCCATGAGTCCTTTTTCCTTTTTGCGCAGCTCCTTTACCCCCAACCTCCACCCCCACTAGCTGTCATCTGCTCTCCATCTATGAGTGTGTCTCTGTTTTGCTTGTTAGTTCAGTTTGTTCATTAGACTCCACGTATGAGTGAAATCGTATGGTATTTGTCTTTCTCTGACTGGCTTATTTCACAATGTTCTTATTTCATAATGTTCTTATTTCATAATGTTGCAAAGGGTAAAAATTTCTTTTTTATGGTCAAGTATAATTCCAATATGTAAATGTCCCATAGTTGTTTTATCCACTTTCTATTGATGGACACTTGGGCTGCTTCCATATCTTGGCGATTGTAAATAATGCTGCAATGAATATAGGTGTTCTGAAGTTTTTTCAAATTAGTGTTTTGGGTTCCTTTGGATATATACTTTTAAAATTTTTAATTTTATATTTCTGATAATGTTAAATCAACTTCCAAAACATTTTTTTAATGATCTCAAGAATTCCACCATATAAATGTACCATAATTTATCCATTTCTGCAAGAATCCGAATGATGATGAAGAATGAGTCTGACAAATAAAAGCAGAAGACAAAAATTCAAGGTCAACTTCAGTTTTTATTTCTCTAAGAATATCAGAAATATATAACCATAATTCCTATTTTTTATCTTTATTTCATCCCTATTTTATTGTAAAATCCTGACTTGCAAGGACTATTTTGTTCAATGGTATGTAACATATAGTAGTAAAATATGAGATAAAAAGTTGAATCAAGAATTGGACAAAATTAAAAAAAAATTGTTCTTTCCTGTTACTTTCTTATAGTAATTATTCACAGTAATACCCTTAGCAGGATAGGGAATGGAGGTAGTTTATTGACTCTTAAAGAACATAAATCCAAGCTCTTTAGATGTATGGATAGAGGATAGGTAGGTAGATCGATAGAAAGGTAAATAGATAAGACATGAAGACATGCGGTACATGTGTGTATAGAGTACTGTGTGTGTGTAAAGTGTTCTGTGTTTCAGGCCTCAGGTGTTCAAACTTGCAGGAATTTTGATAGTTAGATGTAATTCTTCATCTTGGGGTGGCTCTTCTTGTAGCTGATATTGAGAAACTCTGTGTGTTCAAATTCACCACAGAAACCTATAAAGTGACTCCTGCTTGATGTGTGGGAGTTGCTATAATGATTAGCAACCCCTTCCAGGGCAGTGCTCTCAGAGGGAGAGCCTCAAAGGTACAATCAAAACTGGAGTATCTGACACTAAAATCCCACTTAAACAGGTAATTCTCCAATTATGGATGGCAGAAATCTGAGATTTCACTAAGGATTTATGTTTTAGATGTGATGTGAAACTACGGTGAATAGTGAATGACCTGCTGGGTAAATTCTTTTCTATTTGCTCTCTGACATAGTCTATATGGAACTTTTGGTGATGACACTCTTTGTAGAACTGATGGCCCTGCCCCTGTATGGTCATGGTTAATGGTAACTGTGGCCCAAAGCAACTTCTGGACTAACAGGGACAATGACAGTTCTGGGAACCTAACCTGGTTAAGAGAGGGGTTGTGATGCTGGGTTGATGCAGTGATCCTTTGCAGTGTCTCCTCTTCCTCTTCATTCTCTTCTTCCTTCTTTTTCAATGATGAAACCACATTCTTGGAAAACTTCTTGATTACTGACCAAGACAAGGAAGCTCTGGCAACATGCTTTAACATTTAACACGCAACGGTCTTCCTTACTGACTGCAGGTAGATTTTGAAGAGATAGGAAAGAACTAATCACAAACTGCACTGCCATCATGTACCAACTGGACAAATAAAAGGTATACATTTGGGAGTGAGAAGACAATGTGGCAGGTTGAGGGGTCTGAAGGGCTTTTAAGGAAGACAGAGAATAAATAGAAAAAATATTAAAAAAATGATTGTCTTTAAAGAATCAAAACCTATTTGTAAAGAGAGTGAGAGAAAGCAAATATATGTGATCAGCTTAAGTTCATATTTTCACCTAGATTTTATAGACTTTTAGTGTTCTGACCTCACTCCCCTCCTCAAATATATTCTTAATCATTGTAGGTAATGGTGTGAGTGTTAAATGGTGTTTTTATATTTGTTTCTTGCAATTTAAAAGCTGGTATTTACTTATAGAATAAAAAGTCTTTATTTTCTGATAAAAAAAAGTGCAAGAATTTCTTGCAATACCTGCAGGCAAGGGCAATGCTGGGGTCAGGTGAGTTGGGGTGATTCTGATCCCATTAACAGATATGTCCCCACATTCCCAAGTAACATAAGACCAGTGCAGTAACTTTATTCCTCCCCCAGATGGGGCCTTTTCACTAGCCATGACTCAGAAATAAATGTTTTAGTACCTGATGGGACAGTCCAGGAAAGAGGATCGTTCAGGTCCAAGTCTGAATAGAGAAGCTGTGCAAGAACTTTTGAGAGCTGTCTCTGAAAGGCAGAAATCAAACCTGTATTCAGAATTGGAGAACATATTAGGACATTGTTTCTCAAACTCTAGTTAGTCCCAGAAGGGCCAGGGTATTTGTCCTAGTTATGTTTCACATGTATCCTATAAAAGTCTTAATATTTTTATATTTAAAATCACTTTGTACCAACCTTTAGAGTTTCTGACTTAATTGACCATAGGAAATCATGTCCATGAAATGGCAGATGAAATATTCAAGTTATATATTTAATGCAGAATTAACATAAACATACAGCCAGTATTTGCATTATTCCATGCCTCTGTGAGGCCACCACCTGTAACACAAGAGGTGGTCCAGCTTTCAGAGCCACTGTTAGCATCTGGAGCCTGAAACATCTCCCTTGTAGGCAGAATAAACATTTTCAAAAGGGTTTTTATAAATAAGTTTAATGCCTCTTTGAGAGGTGACCTCTCATTTGTGGCACAGATGGCCTCAGGACAGGGAGTGTGTGACCCTGAAAAGACCTTAGCTGGTACCTCATGAACTTCCTGATGGGGGGGGAAAAGCTGAGGGCACATTTCTCAGGAGATTTAACTGCCCCCTCTGGGTGGGCACCAGAACAGTGCACCCTAACAGCTGGTGTGTCAGTCTGTGTTCCCCATTAACCTGTGAACAAGGCAGGAGCTTGTCTTGTTCTTTATTGTAGGGAACATCAGAGGGAACCACATAGGTGTGGTTCAGTAACTAGACTCTGAATGAATGCTTGTGATTTTTGTTCCCTTCTCTGTACTTCATTAAATGATGATTATGAGTTCCTGTTTTTTTTTTTAAATAAAAAGGCTCAAGAGAACAACTTTGAAGGCAGCAGGGAGGAACAGTGCTGAGGAGACTGATTCCCACTCTGAAATCTTGTGGGATAGAAGTACTTCCAGGAATGGGATGGAGAAGACAGGTTCAAAGAGGCAGGAAACAGAAGGCAAATCTCTGTTACTGTGGGAAGAAAGAAAGAGGAGTAACGAATTTCAGGATGAACAGGATAAGTAGATGGCTCATGCTGACAGTCCCCATTCCACGAGGCAGATATTTTCTTCCCTGTTTATAGAAAAAGAGGTGAGCTGCTTGTGGTTACATGGTCTGTCAAAGATAGAACTTGGACCAGACCTTTGTGTGCTTTAGGTCTCTCCTTCAGAATTATACAGGGTTCTCTAGAGAAACAGACAAATAAGAGACAGGGAGAAAGAGAGAAGAGGAGAGATTAATTTATTGTAGCAATTGGATCATGTGGATATCAAGGCTGGCAAGTCCAAATCAGCAGAGCCAATGTTTCAGTTTGAAGATCTTTAGGCAGTGGAATTAGCTCTCACTCAGGGGTGTTCAGCCTTTTGTTTTAGTCAGGTCTCTAATTGACTGAAGAAGGCCAACCACATTCTGGAGGGCAATCTGCTTTCCTCAGTCTACTGATGTGAATATTAATCTCATCCAAAAACACCTTCACAGGAACACCCAGAGCAATGCTTGACCAAATATCTCATAGCCAATCAAGTAGACACATAAATTAACTTTCACACTTTGTTTCTAGCACACTGAGAAATTGTATGAAGACCGCAGAGGTGAAAATAGATATATGGGACATATACTTCACTTACATGAAAAACAAAAAATGAGCAAAAATGTAATGAAATTATTATTGATAAGAAGTTGTAAATAAATGCCAATTAATTTCAATGACTAAATTTTTCATAAAGTGATTTAAACTTTGTCTCGAATTTTCCAAAAGGTTCTGTGTCAAAGTGTTGGTTAGTAGATATTAAATAAATATAAAATTAGTTATTTGAATGACATTGTTTATTAGATGGGTTGTTCCAGTGGTTTCAAAGGAAGACAATGTAAGAATATTTGAACAACTCTCTAAGTTCTCTTTAAAAGTTAAAGAAGTAGAATGAGGTTAGTTGGAGAAAGTATGTGGGAGCAGGCAGTGTGTTGTGTTGGGGAGTTGTGAGCAAAAAGCTTGCTCTCTGATGTAGGTCTAGGGACTGCGTGAACTGCCAGAACATATGAATTACAGCAGCTAAAGTGTGGTCCTAGAAGATTCCATGTGGCTGTGGTGGTACAGGTTTATAAAGAATAGAGGAATCAGCTATATGTGCCCTATTTGCAGGACCAAAGCATTGAAAATAGAACCTTCGAGGTCACATTTTACTGCATGTTCCTAGTATCATTATGGGGAATCTACTGAGATGATCCGTAGCCTTGCCTCAGTCCATTTGAAAAGAAGAAAAGAGGACTTAGATTAGCAGTCCACAGGATCAAGGAGAAATACATTTAAGGAAATTTTGGGTAAAGAGACAGATGTCATCATTTAGCTAAGCTCTTTTAAACCCAGCATGTATAACAAATGGCAACCAGCTACAATGGAACAGGGCAGACGGTATTATAACCCAGGGAACGTGAAAAATGGGAAAGGGTTATCTCCCCCAATCAATAAAGAGAGCCTTTGACCACTGGTTAGAGAATCCCCCAAATTCTCCCACAGCCCTAAGTCCCTGACCAAGAGCTAAGGCAGAACCCTTGTGAGTCATGAGCACGTAAGCCAGTGAGGAGATCCTGAAGCAGCTTATGTTCTGTTTTCAGAGTTCCTGTCAAGCCAGTTATGGATGGATTTGCATTTTGGATGGAAAATTATTGGACCAGGTCTGTTTCAGGCACCTCCACTTCCCCCTGGGTGGAGCAGCAGGCCTTATAAAGACATCGTCAGCTGTGCGACTCCAGTCCTCCCAGCGCACGAGTTCTGATTGACTTTGGGGAACCTGGTGAGTCTGATTTCTTGAGCTCAACTGTTTTCTGGTGCTCTCAACTGTTGAATTTACCTACAGACAGCGAGTTTTGTGGGTCCTAAATCATGATCATTGGTGTGATTCTACTTATTCGATGGAAACTTAGAATTGGGGCATAATGATACACTCTTTTCAGTTGGTTTTTGGTAGATAATTTTATATCCTGCATAGAAAAGAAATTAATAGGAAAGCTTTGCTGTGACAGAGAGAAAGAGAAAAGTATTTTTTTTTTCTGTATATTTTTTGTATCCCTTCACTTCTGGTGTGAGTTCAAACACTCATTTCTTAGAAGGTGTGGGGCCATTGCATTGTTTCTGAAGGGCTTTTTGCTCTATACCTAAGTCAGCCTATTAGGACCTCACAAGAGGTAATGATGATAGAAATTACTTGTGAGATAGGTTGCCCAGGATTTCAGAACTTGTGATGG
Source organism: Micronycteris hirsuta (assembly GCA_004026765.1). Taxonomy (NCBI): domain Eukaryota; kingdom Metazoa; phylum Chordata; class Mammalia; order Chiroptera; family Phyllostomidae; genus Micronycteris; species Micronycteris hirsuta. The sequence continues at coordinate 20,962 of PVJI01023733.1, forward strand.
ACTTTCTGGAAGATGTTATCTTCATACAAAACATATGACTCTGTTCTTTCAGCAATGTTTTCTTTGGACAAATAGTAAGCAAAAAGACAGGTTTTTCCTCAAGGCTGATGAATCAATCTTCTAAAGATGAAGGGAGAAGCTAGAGAGTCTTAAAATGAAGATAAGAGATGAATGCACATTCTTGGAGATTAGAGGGATAACTCTCATGGTACTGTCTAAGTGTTGGGTTCTCTCTCTGTAGGAGTGCCTTCTTGTGACAACTGTGATAATTTCTTTCAGATTCTAAGACTCCAGAAAGATGTCTTATCAACAGCAGCAGTGCAAGCAGCCCTGCCAGCCACCTCCTGTGTGCACACCTAAGTGCCCAGAGCCTTGCCCAGCCCCAAAGTGCCCTGAGCCATGCCCAGCACCAAAGTGTCCTGAGCCATGCCCAGCACCAAAGTGTCCTGAGCCATGCCCAGCACCAAAGTGCCCTGAGCCATGCCCACCTCAGCTGTGCCAGCAGAAATGCCCTCCTGTGCAACCTGCTCCACCATGCCAGCAGAAGTGCCCACCCAAGAGCAAGTAACAGCTCCAGCGTTCATCAGGATCAGGAAAGGATAAGAACCACTGGCTCACCTGGTTCCTCAGCCCTCCTTCATCTTCCCCTCAAAGCCTGTTATGGATGCAGAAGAAGCTGCTCCACCACCTGTCATCCTGTAATATGCCCATGATGGTTCCTGACAGCAAATAATTTCCTTCCTGAGGCTGTTCTCCTGTCCTTTCCAGGAGGAAGCTGAGAAAGGGCTGTCCTCAGCTGTGCCAGTGTTCCCCAGCTTCAGAAGGAAGACAGCTGCTCACTTCCTGGGTGGCAGCAGAAGGTTCTCTCAATGGTCTGGGTCTCGTTGTCACCTGGATGAGATTTCCACTACCTGGGCATCTGTTACTTTTCTTTCATTTTCTGAATAAAGTACATATTTGTTTGTGATGGGATAAATACTTTCATTCTTTTTTTTTTTAAGCTGCATGTTAGCAATATCATCTCATCATTTTGGTTTATTTCTGTTCTTTGAGCCTAAGGCTCAGGATCTCACTACCAGTATTTTATATAAGTTGATGACATACCAAAGATTATTTCTTTTTTTAAAAGATTTTATTTATTTTTAGAGAGAGGGGAAGGGAGGAAGAAAGAGAGGGAGAGAAACAGCAATGTATGGTTGCCTCTCACATGGCCCTCACTGGGGACCTGACCTGCAACCTAGACATGTGCCCTTGGTTCCCAGCCCATGCTCAATCCACTGAGCTACACCAACCAGGGCAGATTATTTCTATATAATTTCAAATGCATCAAATTATGGAGTTTATAAGAATTTCAGTTTCTCTACTGCAAGTGAGAAAAATGACATATAACTTATGAACTGGTCTTAGGCATGAAACTGAATATGCATAACTTAGCACAGTCCCTGATCCTTATTTAGCATTTGGTATGGTAGAAAATCATCACTGTCTCCATCATCATCATTTTCATCTTCACTAATGCCACCCACATCACTATTGTCATTATGAACATGTTTGCTCCAGCAGGAAATTGGCTTAGACATAACCAGTATAGGAATAAAAAAATTCCCAAACTTGACTACCCTTTCATATTCTGTTGTTCTCTTTAGTTTCCAATTCACTTTACTTTCATATTCTATTGCAGATAAAGAGCTTTTGGTTATTAGTGGGGTATTCTGCATAAACTGTATTTTTTTAGAAATAATTACTTTATTGTTGTTCGATTACAGTTATTTGCAACATCTCCCCTCCCCTCCTCCCTTCCCCTCCAACCCTACCTCCCTCTCCAGCCTCCCTCCTCCCCCTTAGTTCTGTCCATGTGTCCTCAACCGTGATTCCTGAAAACCTTTCTCCCCATTGTTCCCTCCCCACTCCCCGCTGGCTATTGTTAGACTGTTCTTAATTTCAATGTCTCTGGTTATGTTTTGCTTGCTTTCTGCTTTTGTTGATTATGATCCAGTTAAAGGTGAGATCATATGGTATTTGTCCCTCACCGCCTGGCTTACTTCACTTAGCATAATGCTCTCCAGTTCCATCCATGCTGTTGCAAAGGGTATAAGCTCCTTCTTCCTTTCTG